>NIVC01002250.1:135000-148132 GCA_002269645.1 Macrostomum lignano | reverse complement strand
ACTTCGATTTGGGATCGGGAAAAAAAAATGAGCAGATGAATACCTGTTGCAGAAATGAAAATAAAATAGTTAAGTTTCCACGATATCTCTGAAATATTGCCTCATTCAACACTTATTTTGCTCCTATGTAAGCATTTAGCCATTGATGTCAGTCGCTATAAATGCCTTAATTGTTTAAATTCGGGCTGGATTCGGTCGGCCCGTATAGCGGTCTACGTTCACGCCAAAACGCTCTGAGTCGCGCGCTCTGAGTCGCTGCATGTTGTTGTTGTGAATTTCTGGCTTCCATCTGCAGCCAAAAGCTTGTCAATCTAACATGTGCATATGCATGTAGCTATCGAGAGAATAGTTCGTGCTTATAAATCTTCTCAGTTCTCAATATTTTAGATAAGATCACATTCAGATTTTGTGTGACGTTCTGCTTTTACAGTCCCTTATTCTCTGTTTCGGCTTCAAATTAATCTGAGAGCACTCTTCTTTACTAGCAGAATACACTGCTCAGTTGAATATAGCGGAGTGCTCACCCTTCACGCCCTGATAAGACGACTCTGAACGCTATTCTGCGTCTCCCTTCATATGATACTGCTCAAATGGTTTCCGAGTTAATATTGCAGGGAGTAAGCTCAAAACTAAGCTTAAAAGTCACTACAGTGCAGTCACAGCAGCTAGGATTTCAAACGGTTCGGCATGTTGAGTCACCCGCTGCATCGATACTTTCCGCTAATGGTATTCTTCACTTTCCTGTGCTCCAGCAATTACTCGGTAGTCCAGGCATTCTCCTTGGCTAGGGAGCAGAAGACTACAATGCAGCTGTCTGTGCACAATTTGCGTCTTCTGCCAGCCAATACCAGTGGCGGCAGTGATCAGGACACCGCGTCAGCCAACCTAACCTTGTACTTCTTTCCCGGACCCAACTTGTACAGCATAGTGGAAGGGCAAACCGTCAACTTGACATTTGACTATTCGCTGAACTCGGCAGTGGATATCAATGCGACCTTCTCAGTAGCCGATCCTGAAGTGGCAGAACTCTTGCCAGTGGAAAACTGGGCGCTGATGCTCCAGCGAGATCACCAGCCCTCGCCGGATGTCCTCCGGTGGCTGCAGAAGATGCGAGACAATTCCAGCTCAGAGACAGAGAAGCCAACACCGCCGTATCCGCGGCTTGGCCACCGGCTCCAGCTGCGAGGCCTCTTCCTGGGTCGAACGGAGCTACAGTTGGAGCTGACCGCCCCGGCCGCTGGCAGCAATGGTACGGCTGTGCAGCGCCTGACAGCCGCCGAAGGCACCGAGCTGAAGTTCAGAGTGTCAGTTGTGCGCTATCTCCGCCTAGTAGACAAGATCTTCCGCGTAGTGGTGTGGATCTTTGTGCTGGTGGCTAGCATCGGGATCGGCTGCGAGATGGACCTGACGGTGGTGAAGAATGTGCTGCGCCGGCCTGTTGCCCCGGTCATCGGCTTGGTGTCACAGTTTCTCTTCATGCCTATGGTATGCGTGTGTCTTTTTTGAAGAGTTTCTGCATGAGTTGACCTGGCCAAGCTCGGGAATGTTTGGCATGTGATTACTTGTCCTTTTTTGGACGATGTTTAAAGGGGTTGTAGGCCTGTGGTTGGAGCGTCGGACTGACGACTAAAAGGCCGGTGGTTCGATTCCCGATCGCACTGGAACAATTTGTGCCCTTGAAAAAGACATTTAACTCTCTGAATTGCATCATTGGCATTAGCTGGGGTAATTGAGGGTGTCTGTGGCGACCTCCAGTCCTTGGATTGAACAGCCGTACGCAGCCTTCAGATGCCTTCAATAGCTTGTGTAGAGAAAGTTTCATTTTCATATAATTTACAATATACCTGCAATGTACGAGTCATGACTTAAGAGTACCATTCTTATTTAATATTTAACATTTTTATTACAAATATGCTTGATTCAAGACGGAACAAAAACAAAAAGCTAACTATAACGCCACTTGTGAGTATTTACAACTTGGGCTTATGAAATAAAAAGAAAACAATATAAAAATGAGACTTTCACCACACAGCTATATAAAATTAAACAGAGTAGCATTTTGTCCATGCTGAATTGAATAAATGGTAATCTTCAATTTCCCAGATCAAATGCAATTTGTGATTTTGCGAATAAAAATGATTTTTTCACTTTTCCGCAGTGTACTTTTTCCTGGAAATTGGCCTCCAAAAATTACACGATACTGCAGTGATCCTTAATTGAAAATTTACATTTGAATCAAACTTAAACTCCACAGATATCCTACTGCGTCCTCCTAGTGATTGAAATCCCGCCCAGCACGGCTCTCGGCTACTTCGGCATGGGCTGCTCTCCCGGAGGCGGCGCCAGCAACTTTTACTGCCTCCTACTCGGCGGAGACGTATCGCTCAGCGTCACGATGACGCTGCTTAGCACCATTACCGCGCTGGGTGAGCAAGCAAGTGAATTATTCGCACTCTGTGCTACTGCATGTTCAAGTAGACAATATAGGCCAAACCAGATAAAAAAGTTACTTCTACGGCAATTTATACGAGTATAATAAAATTAACAATAAACCACGTTTCCAATCGAGCTAAAATTCGAAATTACGACTCATACGGGGCCAAATCAGAGTCAGATGTATGTCAAACTCAGAGTCAGATGTATGTCAAACTCAGAGTCAGATGTATGTCAAACTCAGAGTCAGATGTATGTGAAACTCTGAGTCAGGTTTATGTCGAACTCTGAGTCAGGTGTATGTCAAACTCAGAGTCAGGTGTATGTCAAACTCAGAGTCAGATGTATGTGAAACTCTGAGTCAGGTTTATGTCAAACTCAGAGTCAGGTGTATGTCAAACTCAGAGTCAGATGTATGTCAAACTCAGAGTCAGATGTATGTCAAACTCAGAGTCAGATGTATGTCAAACTCAGAGTCAGATGTATGTCAAACTCAGAGTCAGATGTATGTGAAACTCTGAGTCAGGTTTATGTCGAACTCTGAGTCAGGTGTATGTCAAACTCAGAGTCAGGTGTATGTCAAACTCAGAGTCAGATGTATGTGAAACTCTGAGTCAGGTTTATGTCAAACTCAGAGTCAGGTGTATGTCAAACTCAGAGTCAGATGTATGTCAAACTCAGAGTCAGATGTATGTCAAACTCAGAGTCAGATGTATGTCAAACTCAGAGTCAGATGTATGTCAAACTCAGAGTCAGGTGTATGTCAAACTCTAAGTATGTCAAACTCAGAGTCAGGTGTATATAATCCGGCCCAGAGAGTCAAGGTGTATATAATCCAACTCAGAGAGTCAGGTGTATATAATCCAACTCAGAGAGCCAGGTGTATAATCCAACTCAGAGAGTCAGGTGTATATAATCCAACTCAGAGAGCCAGGTGTATAATCCAACTCAGAGAGCCAGGTGTATAATCCAACTCAGAGAGTCAGGTGTATATAATCCAACTCAGAGAGCCAGGTGTATAATCCAACTCAGAGAGTCAGGTGTATATAATCCAACTCAGAGAGTCCAGGTGTATATAATCCAACTCAGAGAGTCCAGGTGTATATAATCCAACTCAGAGAGCCAGGTGTATATAATCCAACTCAGAGAGCCAGGTGTATAATCCAACTCAGAGAGTCAGGTGTATATAATCCAACTCAGAGAGTCCAGGTGTATATAATCCAACTCAGAGAGTCCAGGTGTATATAATCCAACTCAGAGAGTCAGGTGTATATAATCCAACTCAGAGAGTCAGGTGTATATAATCCAACTCAGAGAGTCAGGTGTATATAATCCAACTCAGAGAGCCAGGTGTATATAATCCAACTCAGAGAGTCAGGTGTATATAATCCAACTCAGAGAGTCAGGTGTATATAATCCAACTCAGAGAGTCAGGTGTATATAATCCAACTCAGAGAGTCAGGTGTATATAATCCAACTCAGAGAGTCAGGTGTATATAATCCAACTCAGAGAGCCAGGTGTATATAATCCAACTCAGAGAGTCAGGTGTATATAATCCAACTCAGAGAGCCAGGTGTATATAATCCAACTCAGAGAGCCAGGTGTATATAATCCAACTCAGAGAGTCAGGTGTATATAATCCAACTCAGAGAGCCAGGTGTATATAATCCAACTATTATACTCAATTTCTCAAAGCCAGTGGCAGTGGTATTATCTTCTGTTTTCGAGAATCGAAGCTCGATGCTTGAAGTTTAATTTTCAAAACTTTATAAGTGAAAAACGTGAGTTCAAGGCTTTCAAGCCTCGTGTGCAAACCGCGGCCCATCAATCCTGCTAAATTACCTGCTCTTTAGGGCATCGCTGTTGTTTCTCTGTTTTCAATTATTTTTAGAAAGTACTGGAGCCTTTGAAAACACACGAAAGTTCACTTGAAAAATTCAATAATCCACTTGCAGTCTTTTAGTAGGAACTCATAAGCGTTTGGTTTCTTTGTTTTGTAACCGTTCGCATTTAGCCCAAAAATGTTTCGTCCGATTGTGCGCTTCAATTGCTACATGTAGAAAGATTCGTTTTGTTTTATTTATACAAAAAGATGTTTTTAATATCCCTAAGTAATGACATGAATTCATGTTGTTTTGTTGTAGAAATCTGTTCTGCCTTGGTAAACACTGCTAAAAATCTGGGATATTATGGTCAGAAAAATCCAACCGCCAAATGCGGTTGCTTTAATCAATTAAGCTTTTGAACTTCCGCTAGAAGCAATTTCTCTAATCAAATCGGGGGGATGATCCATGGGTCTTATCTCTTATATTTTCTGCTTTCTCCGTTTTGTTCTCAGTTTACTAGAAGCAAAGATGTCAGAATATACCATCCTAGCGCCTCGGCGTTATGGTTCGTTTCTGCCCTCTGCCGCCCATCCATATTTGTGTCATTGTTAGCGCGCGTGAGACCGCGTTTCACGGTCCGCTGAGACTGTCTATGGTAAAATCCCATTTACTCCAAAGCATTCAGTCGGTTTCACGGCCCGCTGAGAATGTCTATGGCAAAGTCAGAAGAAAGCGGGGTCAGCCCATGGATGAAGGGGTAGAAAGGATCGCTCATCTGAAAGCGAGTCTATGGCCAAGACTTTCTAAAAATTGGGATATTCCCCCCCCCATGATTTTATTGGCTTCTGGAATTTAATTATAGTCTCCCCCAAGTTCTTACTGGCTGAAGCTTGTACGTGGGGGAAATTCCAAAGTCACGATTAACGTTAGAAATCTACAACTGATTTGTTCTTCTGGGCCACGACGGTTTAAGGAAAGAACTTAGTATTTGAAACAAGAGAAAAGGTTATCTATGTCAATGCTACAGCCTAGCACGCGCGTTAATAGTGAATTTCCCCCGCGTACAATCTTCAGTCATTAAGAACTTAGGGGGGGGGGGCTATTATTAAATTCCAGCAGCTATGCAATGAAATTCATGGGGGGATATCCCAATTTTTAGGAAGCCTTGACTCGCTTTCCGATGAGCGATCCCTTCTATTCCTTCATCCACGGGTCAGCCCCCCCCCCACATTTTCACACCAGCACTCTGTAGAACGAAAGTAAGAATGAAATCTATTGAAATGAAATTGTGTATGGCCAAAACTCCTTATTTTGTGAATCGAAAAAATAGTAATAACTGATACTAAGCATTATTAAGCAGTACTAAGTCAGGGAAGCCTCTATAGGGGTGGGTTTCACAAATGCGAAACTTCACAACCGCTAAATGTATCTACTTTCACAACCGTGAAACTTCATAACGCGAAACTTCACAACCGCTAAAATTTTTGCACTTACTTTCATATACAACAGTCTTTTTAGCGGTTATGAAGTTTTGCGGTTGTGAAGTTTCGCGGTTGTGAAAGTAGGTGATTTAGCGGTTGTGAAGTTTCGCGGTTGTGAAGTTTCGCGGTTGTGAAAGTAGGTGATTTAGCGGTTGTGAAGTTTCGCGGTTGTGAAGTTTCGCGGTTGTGAAAGTAGGTGATTTAGCGGTTGTGAAGTTTCGCGGTTGTGAAAGCAACCCCTCTATAGTGGCTGCGCAGCGACCATAGAGGCTTCCCTGACTAAGCTTTACTTTCGAAATATACAAGTTATAAAAACATTAACTATAGATACTTACGAGTATATGCATACGAGTTTTTTATTTATTGAAGTTTATTGAAGTATTTATTGAAGGGCTGACCCCAATATTCTCAGGGGCTGTTGTGCATTTTACCCCGTTTCAACACGCCTTGGCTAACTATAACAAACATTTTTTGGCTGTCTTAAAGTGCACAGACTATTGTTAGTTTGGCATAGATAAGCACGAACGATTTCTGTGCAATTAACTCCAAGATTCACTAACCCGAACTTCATCCGAGCAGGCATGGTGCCGTTGTACATATTCACCCTCGGCCAGCAGGTGCTGAAGTCGCGGGACATCAACATCCGCATCCCGTATTGGAGTATCCTGCTCACCCTGGTCCTGATCATAGTGCCAACCGCAATTGGATTCGCTATCCAACGCCAACTGCCCAGGCTGGACAGGTTCATCCGGCGCATCCTGAAACCGATGCTGATCTGCTTCATCCTGTTCATGTTCACCGTTGGGTTCTACGCCAACGCCTACATCTTGAAGCTGTTCACGCCGGCTATGATTCTGGCCGGATGCTGCCTGCCCTATCTCGGCTTCATCTTTGGCGCACTGATGGCTACAGTGTTCTGCCAGGTTCGGTGCCTTTCATGATTCAGAAAATCTTTTAACTAATGTTCATCTAGTTGGCAGTTGGACAATGCTGAAAATGTCTACTCGCACACACTGCCATCAAATTAGCTCGTAACAAGAAAATCTCACCCAGAATTACGACTGATCAAGGCTACGTGAAGCTATAACTATTTGCAGAAAGGTTGTGGGTCCCCTTGGCCGCTTGACCGCAGACTCTTGAGCACAAATAACTCATGAGCCAATACTGTACTCAGGCACGCACTCGTACACACGCTCACACAGGGTGTACAGCGGCACTGACTGTCTAATCGTCAGGCATGTACACTTCACTGTGCCTTGGGGGCTGGCCCTCATCTCATGGCTGTGAATCGCACGACAACCCCTCGACCAATTTTCGTGCACCACGCCCGAAATGAAACAGGGGTGGCGGCGTGAAAATTAGACGCGTTTACTGCTGAACTGCTCTACCCTGAGATACCAGCTAATGCACATTCTGGTCTGTCTTGATAGCAGTGTGTGCGAGCCTAAATTGATACCCTGCATGTCTCCATTGTCCATGGATATTTTGCCACAGCCAATGGCTAAAACCATTCACGGACGGCATGCTAGTTGAACTATAATATGAAAAAATTCGCGACGTCTTCGACCAGAAGAACTTAGGAGGTTGTTCAAGCGATCCAGCTCCCCTGAGTCTGTGATATTTGACCTTCCTAACACCACCATCCGGCAGGGCTATCGGCGAGTTGTCACAATCGGGCTAGAGACGATGATCCAGAACGCCGGCCTGCCGATTCTCATGCTGCAGACGTCGCTGCCGCAGCCGGACGCTGACTTGAGCCTTGTCGGCCCGGTCGCGGCCTTGACTTTCACGCCGCTGCCGCTGCTACTGTGGCTGGCAGTCCGGCTGGTGCGCCAGAAATGCTGCGGCGTTGTCGACGACGACGCTGACGAGATTGATAAAAGAGACGAGGCCGACGATCTGGCGATGGACGAGGCGCCACCGAGGCGGCAGACGGCGAACCGGACTGACCAGGCGGTTGCGCCGCCTGCAGAGGCGGAGAAATTTCTGCCGGTCGTTGGGCAAAAAAAGCAGTGAGCGAAGCAGACTCGAATTACTAAAGAACTGATTTTTAAGAGATCATATTTATAATTATCGCTGTATGCTGCATTGTTTTACTTTGGGATTACTTAAAAGTTTAATTAGAATTCCGTCCTTGATGTCAGTACCGTATGGCTTGTATTTTAAATTTTATGAACGGTGTTGCTATCGTTATGAAGGTCCCTTCTGCCACTGATTGCTTCCAATGATACACAGGCAAATTCAAACACTTTTTGCAGGTGTGTGCAACTACAGCCACGCTCTCTCTAAATAGACCCATTTTACTGGCCATATATGGAATTTTTCAAAAAATGATGAGCACAGTTTTCCAGAATTTTATTCTATTTTTGAACTCTGTGATTCTGAGAAATGGCACACAGAGCACCTACCAAGCAGCCCGCTAAACTAAGCACGAATCTATGAGACAAAAAGCATTAATTTTAAACACCTGCCACCTTTGAAGCATTAGATATATAGCTAGCTTAATGACAAGAATAATTGATATGCATTTATTTTGGGCTTCAATTCAGAAGTAAATCGTATCCTTGAAATTGATTGTCAAAGCATGCCACGTCATCTGTTCATTATCGAGAAAATGTGCCTGCCTGTACAGACTAGCTGCTTGTTTAAGTCAAGTAATGTTGGAGCTAGTAATAACATAAATGTGAAGATACAGTGTAAAATCACAAGATCCATTGATATCAGAAATGAGTGCTACTATTAGTAGGCTGTCGCGCATCCGCTTGCCCGATTTCTTTGGCTGTTTGTGTGCCTGTTTTGGCGCGATCGACCCGAGCCAAACAGCGCCAGGAACTCGGCCCGGAAAGTGCAGCTGGTGCACATAAACACGGCGAAGTTCAGAAGCGAGTCCACGCCAATCAGCGTATTGCTGATGTGCTCAGTTAGCGACGTTTCCAAGCCCAGGAATACAAAAATACTGCACGGCGTCTCCAGTACTACAAAGAGCACAGCCACGGAGGCGATGGTGATGGTGGCGCGAAGGACCCGGCTGGCCGCTTGGTCAACTCCGTCCGCGCTCGCCGTAGCTGTGGCTGCACTTCTGTCTCGCTTCTTCTTTCTCTTAGTCGGCGTGCCGAGCTCCGAGCAGCGGCTGTTGCTGCGCAGTCTGGAATCGTCTATGAGGGCCGCCTCCCAGATCACCGAGTGACTTCGGGGCCGCTCCATCGGGCAAATCATTAGCTGCTGGCGCTGCTGTTGCTGCTGCTGCTGCTGGTGTTGTTGTTGTTGTTGTTGTTGATTTTGTTGTTGTTGTTGTTGGTGCTGCTGCTGCTGCTGCCGTTGAACCATTTCCTGTCTTAAAAAGCCGAAAAGGAGGGGAAAGACATGAAACACAAAGTATTTCTCGAAGTCTCTATAATATTTACGGTGGAAAACAGTCTGTAGAACGCGTGGGCATGATAGCACTTATAATGCCCTGCCACTAGCAAAATGGATAGGTTGAGCTAGACCCATTAATGTGTCTCACCTTGACGGGTTCAGTTCGTGCTGCTCCGGAGGCGTGTGCGGTGCCAGCAATGGCGAAGCCGCGGCCACCAGCTGCTGCCGACGAAGTCGACGGCGTCGCGAAGCGGACCACTGGATCTTCACCAGGTCGGCCACCATGAGCACGCTGGCGCCGAACACCAGCAGGCTGGGCACCGGTGCCTGGATAATCATAACGAAACGGAGCAGGTGAGAATTCGAAGAGAATGCCGTCCAGACGCGCAGAGCGGTGAACACGATGCCAAGTAGGACGCATGCGGCGTAGCACCGAGCGTAGAGTTTCTTAGTGAACACTGTCCGAGCGGTGAACGGCCACACAATTACAAAGCAGCGCACAATGGTAAACAGCGTGATCCACCAGTTGCGGATGAAGAGGCACGCGTTGGAGGGAGCGAAGGCGCCGATGCACAGCCAGAGACGGACGCCACTCGCCAGCTCCGGAGCGGCGGTGGTTGAGTTCCCAACCGGGCTAGATTCGTCCTCACAGGCCCTGCCGAGCAAGTTGCTGACCGTGAACAGCAGATGGCTGAGGTCGAACACGAACTCGCTGGTTGACAGAAGAAGCAGCCCGAGCAGCGAGGCGGCACGGTTCGCTCGGAACAGCCGCAGGAACAGGTGGGCAGCGCATAGATTTGAACAGCTGGATGCCACGTTGATGAAGAGTTGAACTAGCAGCCACACAGACATGGAGCTCTCCATGGCTGACTAGTTCCAGCTGCTGCTATTAGCGCTGAGTTAAATTATCGATATTGAGTCTGAGCTAGGAGCGCTGCTGCTTTTTAGATCGTCGTCCGCTTTTGCCTATCAGTGCTGATATGCCTCTCTCGTCTCTCGTCTCTCACCCGTTCCAATAGATTCTTTATTACGAGCGTGGGGTGCCTATTTTGTTGTTTTGAAGGAAGCGTCTGCACACTCCAAAGAGCTGCGATGCCCCCTCATTCGGCCAATGGTGGAAGCCAGTCGCGCCTCCTCATCCCATTTCTGTGTCCCCCCTTTCACCGATTCGCTTTCCCTTAGTGAGTTCTGCCCAACCCGAGAGAGTAAGTTTTATACTGACTCTGGGGCGGCCCAGTCTGGACTCATATAGAATATAGTTTTACTAATTTCACATTTTTTGCGATGATTTTTCCAGATGGAACATGCGTGCACCTTGAAGTTGATGTCTTCATAGAGTCATCGAACCGATTTCTGCTTTCAGTGCAACAGCACTACACTGATGAGAGCCGGGCAAACACCCTCTTTGAGTCGCTCCTGTTCAACTCTCATCTACAGATTTCCACTCCTGATCTCCTTCTCTAGTCAAAGTGCCTCGGGGCATCCCAATGTCCGTACCTAGACATGCTTTCCCCTGCTCCGTCCCGTTCCATTTCCCTCTAGCCAAAGCCAACTCACCATCCCGAAGTCTTCCCAGAACAAACCTTCTCAGCGGAGACTCCAAAGAATTCTTTCGCTCCAATTTTAGGCGCACAAGCGCTGCCGGGTGTTCGTGAGGAGAAATTGAATTTAGCAGCACTATGCGAGTCTGCTCGCAGCACTGCGGCACTCTGATTGGAATGAATATGATGAGATTGATTTGACAGAAGTTGGACCGCAAATCAATCTATCTAAGAAATCTTATTTCATTACAAGAAAAAACAATGTCCCGCTACAGCTCAAGCTTTTAGCTATAAACAAACAATAAATACAAACCAGCAAGCGCGCGTACTCAAGAGTGCTCTTGCACTTTTACTACAAGCAAGTTTGTTGTCGCTGCACCTAGTCTACTACTGACAGGACAAAATCAGCTTGTGCGAATGCTAAAGGCCTGTCTGCGTCCTGGGCTGCAAACGAGCGCTGACCTAACCACCCTTACGCTGATTCTGTGGCGAGCGTGTGCGCGAGAGTGGAAAAGAGAGGAAGAGGTAAACTGATGAAGGAAGTAAATAAGCCATTGTGTGCACGCCGCCAATTCCTGTACAGATAAACACGCACACACCACACAGCTATTTCCAGCTTCCTTCCCATAGCTGTCGGCGCTCTCTTCATCACTCTTGATGATGGGCCGAATGTGAAATCTAGCTTCATTAAAATGCTGCATCGCCTCGCTCTACTTTGCCTTATCTTAAGATTTATAATCCCAACCAAATCCCTGCAAGTAAACGCAGGCTGCGGCTTGACAATGCGATACCTGATTTACTAGTCTCACCCAGCATCCCGCTAGCTCCTTGTATTTGTTATTCCACACCTGTTTACGCTGTTTTTTCACTCACAAACAGTCTGCCTGACTCTTTCATCAGCTAATCTGGTCTCCCCGCTATCCCTGCTCCCACTGTACATCCCGCTCTCTACCACCGCCAGTCTAAAATTTAAAAAAGCCACCACCACAAGAAGAAAAAGCCTCCGACTCCGCGTCCTATTCAGCAAGTTGGGCTCTTTCACTCCCGCTGCCCCAGCGAGCGATTCTTTTCGCATCCCCTCCCCCACCGCTAAGTCCGTCTGTCTGCGCGGTCCGGAGTCCCCTGCGCCCCCGATTGTATAAGAATAGAGTGTATATAAAAAATTGCCCACTCTACTAAAAACGTTTGCAATAAAGAGTGAATGATTTTTGATAGGGCATCAGCCAGTCTCTTGACTCTCTTCAAGTGAGTTTGTGAGCACTAGAAAAATATTCCATCGCAGAACAGGTTCTGACACGCCTTTGTGACGGCACCGACTCTTTGCCTATGATCCATCTATCAGGTTTTGCTGTTCTACGCCGATCCTGTTATTCAATGAGTACGAGATGTTAGTAAACACCGCCTCAAAATGTGTCACATCGGCAATTGAATTTTTTAACTTGTAAATTCATGAAAAAGACAGGGACAGATAGTGAGGTATTTGGAGGAAAGGGCAGGGAGGAGTGAGGTGGTTGGTGGAAGGGGCAGGGGGAGTGAGGTGGTTGGTGGGAGGGGCAGGGGGAGTGAAGTGGTTGGTGAAAGGGGCAGGGGGTGAGGTGGTTGGTGGAAGTGGCAGAGGGAAGGGAAGTGAGGTGGTTGGTGGGAGGGGCAGGGGGTGAGGTGGTTGGTGGAAGGGGCAGGGGGGTGAGGTGGTTGATGGAAGGGGCAGGGGGAGTGAAGTGATTGGTGAAAGGGGCAGGGGGAGTGAGGTGATTGGTGAAAGGGGCAGGGGGAGTGAGGTGGTTGTTGGAAGGGGCAGGGGAGTGAAGTTGTTGGTGAAAGGGGCAGGGGGTGAGGTGGTTGGTGGAAGGGGCAGGGGCAGGGGGAATGAGATGTTTGGTGGGAGGGGCAGGGGGAGTGAGATGGTTGGTGGAAGGGGCAGGGGGAATGAGATGTTTGGTGGGAGGGGCAGGGGGAGTGAGATGGTTGGTGGAAGGGGCAGGGGGAATGAGATGTTTGGTGGGAGGGGCAGGGGGAGTGAGATGGTTGGTGGAAGGGGCAGGGGGAATGAGATGTTTGGTGGGAGGGGCAGGGAGAGTGAGATGGTTGGTGGAAGGGGCAGGGGGTGAGGTGGTTGGTGGAAGGAGAGAGAAATATAGTGAGTGAGTACGAAAAGCGTTCGCCTGAGTTTACCCGCAGTGTTAAGCGGGAGGTTTTTTTGAGAAAATGGCGAATCAGCATTAGTAAAAAATTTCTACATTTCTGATTTCTGATTTTGCATTCGCTGATGGAATCTCAAGAACTTTTTTTCGCGTGTGTTCAAGCGAATAAAGCTGGCAAAGAGAATATAGCCTGTAATTTATGGAAGGACTTCAAAAAAAGCATTTGAATTTACGTTTCTACTTTCCAGCACGTCACGGTTTTTGTTGGAATCAAATGAAAATAAAGAGGCGTGGAAACTGTTAATAGAAGCGTTTATCAATTTTTCATTACTTGCTAAGTGAGATTTAGACT
>NIVC01002250.1:40000-132500 GCA_002269645.1 Macrostomum lignano | reverse complement strand
AGTAAGAACATCTCTGCGGTCGCTGAAACCAAATCGAATTTCCGAGCCGAGCCCCAATAAAGAAGCCGCTTGATGGCGGCATCTCTTGGCATATATGGTAGCATTGGTGAGTCAGGTGCCCCGAAGCGGCAAAACAGTCGGATGCCCAGTGGCTGTTTGTTTCCGCGCCTGAGTCACGTTTAACTTTACTCTCCTTACTCCTCCCTCTCTACCCTGTACGTACTCCGGCTGTGTCCCACCAAATTGACTCAAGGCTTCACCTTAGGAAAAAATACTGATAATAATAATCGCAGGATCAAGATCAGGGCTGCGGGCACCCTGGCGCAACGCCTTCGGCAGCACTGCGGTCCCACAGCCAGTCCCCGTCGCTTCACCTTGCAGTGCGCTCTTGTTCGCATGCGAGCAGCTGCTTCACATTTATCAATTTCTAGGGGACTGCAAAATTAATTATTGCGTAGTAGCTGCTAATTAGCGAATGCAATCACTTTGAAAGCAGCAAGAATTAGCATAACAGTGGGCATGGAGAGCATTTCCTTCTACATGACTGCATACGCTCGTATATTATTCAAAGCAACGGAAGCAGGGACGCATAGTTGTAGTCGGGGCCTGAAATAATTTATAGTTGCGTCAAAATCAGCTGCAGCAGTCACTCACAAGCAGCTGCTGGTGCCGCCATTCCCAAGTTCTCAAAAGGCATCGCTGATGAACTCAACACTCTGCTCAAAGCCCATCAGCTTGTTTACATAATTAATAGCCTTTTTAATATTGGTCCACCCCTCAGCACCAATGACACCCCAAAAGTGTGCTCCTCAGCACCAATGACATCCCAACATTGTGCTCCTCAGCACCAATGACATCCCAACATTGTGCTCCTCAGCACCAATGACACACCAGTGTGCTCCTCAGCACCAATGACAACAGTGTGCTCCTCAGCACCAATGACACCCCAACAGTGTGCTCCTCAGCACTAATGACACACCAGTGTGCTCCTCAGCACCAATGACACACCAGTGTGCTCCTCAGCACCAATGACAACAGTGTGCTCCTCAGCACCAATGACACACCAGTGTGCTCCTCAGCACCAATGACAACAGTGTGCTCCTCAGCACCAATGACACACCAGTGTGCTCCTCAGCACCAATGACATCCCCCAGTGTGCTCCTCAGCACCGATGACACACCAGTGTGCTCCTCGGCACCAATGACACCCCAACAGTGTGCTCCTCAGCACCAATGACATCCCAACAGTGTGCTCCTCAGCACCAATGACATCCCAACAGTGTGCTCCTCAGCACCAATGACATCCCAACAGTGTGCTCCTCATAACCGATGCTTCAATTGTTCCACAGACATTCCGATGATGTTCGGGACACACCTCAGACACAACCCCTCGTCTCCAATGAGAATATCGGGGCATTCAGTCTGCCAGCCACAATTGCAGAATTTTTTACACAACTGGGACGGCTTTGCACAGCAGCCGGATAGCTGCAGAGCATTTGGCCAGATATTAATTTCACTAAGCAAGCACCCGTTCCTCAGACACGAGGAGGCAGGATGCAATTTGATCCAGGCCAAAGCCAAAGCTTTCGTCTCTCTGTATGAGCTAGCTCAGTAAGGCCTAATGACCCTCTCGACTGGAATGTCCCAGTTTTTTAAAGCCAAATTGAGCCAAGATGGACATTGAGGACTCACTGACTGGCACTGATGGAGAAAGGAACAACTCTGCGAAGATAGACCGTGAAGAATTGAGCTGACGGCAAGAGGTTTGAGTAGCGAACGAGGAATCATGAACTTTTGTATGAGTAATCCGTACGTGTCTCTTCCCCTCATTGTGTCTCTTCCCCTCATTGTGTCTATTACCCCTTCATTGTGTCTCTTCACCACATTGTGTCTCTTCCCCTCATTGTGTCTCTTCCCCCCTCATTGTGTCTCTTCACCACATTGTGTCTCTTCCCCCCTCATTGTGTCTCTTCCCCCTCATTGTGTCTCTTCACCACATTGTGTCTCTTCCCCCCTCATTGTGTCGTTTCCCCCTCATTGTGTCTCTTCCCCCTCATTGTGTCTCTTCCCCCCTCATTGTGTCTCTTCCCCTCATTGTGTCTCTTCACCTCATTGTGTCTCTTCCCCCCTCATTGTGTCTCTTCCCCCTCATTGTGTCTCTTCCCCCTCATTGTGTCTCTTCCCCCTCATTGTGTCTCTTCACCTCATTGTGTCTCTTCCCCCCTCATTGTGTCTCTTCCCCCTCATTGTGTCTCTTCCCCCTCATTGTGTATCTTCACCTCATTGTGTCTCTTCCCCCCTCATTGTGTCTCTTCCCCCTCATTGTGTCTCTTCCCCCTCATTGTGTCTCTTCCCCCTCATTGTGTCTCTTCACCTCATTGTGTCTCTTCCCCTCTCATTGTGTCTCTTCACCTCATTGTGTCTCTTCCCCCCTCATTGTATCTCTTTCACCTCATTGCGTCTCTTCCCCCTCATTGTGTCTCTTCCCCCTCATTGTGTCTCTTCCCCCTCATTGTGTCTCTTCACCTCATTGTGTCTCTTCCCCTCTCATTGTGTCTCTTCACCTCATTGTGTCTCTTTCATCTCTTTGTATCTCTTTCACCTCATTGCGTCTCTTCCCCCTCATTGTGTCTCTTTCACCTCATTGTGTCTCTTCACCTCATTGTGTCTCTTCCCCCTCATTGTGTCTCCTTCCCCCTCATTGTGTCTCTTCCCCCCTCATTGTGTCTCCTTCCCCTTCATTGTCTCCTTCCCCCCTCATTGTGTCTCTTCCCCCCTCATTGTGTCTCCTTCCCCTTCATTGTCTCCTTCCCCCCTCATTGTGTCTCCTTCCCCTTCATTGTCTCCTTCCCCCTCATTGTGTCTCCTTCCCCCTCATTGTGTCTCCTTCCCCCTCATTGTGTCTCCTTCCCCCTCATTGTGTCTCCTTCCCCCATCATTGTGTCTCTTCCCCCCTCATTGTGTCTCCTTCCCCTTCATTGTCTCCTTCCCCCCTCATTGTGTCTCCTTCCCCTTCATTGTCTCCTTCCCCCTCATTGTGTCTCCTTCCCCCTCATTGTGTCTCCTTCCCCCTCATTGTGTCTCCTTCCCCCTCATTGTGTCTCCTTCCCCCATCATTGTGTCTCCTTCCCCTCATTGTGTCTCTTTCCCCCTCATTGTGTCTCCTTCCCCCATCATTGTGTCTCCTTCCCCCTCATTGTCTCCTTCCCTCTCCTTTCGCAGAACCTCACTCGAGACAATAGCGTAAGATTTCAAGTCCTCTTGAACTTTGCTTGCACTCTGTGATCCTTCCCGGATAGCGCTTCGTAGTTTCACCGTTCCGGTACTGCTCCACTCAGATCAAAATTGACTCATTCGTTGCTAATGCGTGCAACTAATTGGACCAAACAAATACTTTGCTCGAACTCGGTGACTCCTATTGACATAGCTTTTATAGTTTCAAGTTGCCCACTATCAGCTGGAATTGGGCTCGCATTAGTCTAAAACTCGCAAGCCCGATTTTACGCCGAGCCGCTCCCAGAACCCTACAATAATCTAGGAGGCTCTCATGCGTGATGGCCTCTACTTGAGCTGAAGAAGTCTGCTAGTATAGAAAAGGGTATGGCTCTCCAGCCATTCTCTGCTGCTTTTCTCGCTGCCCTCGCCTCATCCAGGCTGTCTCTGTCTTACTCACTATTCGTCCAATCGACCTGCTTCCCCGAGCATGAACAGACAGCCTTATGGGACCAGCTACGAAAAAGTCTGCTTTGCTCCTCTCTGACGATGAACACGGCTGCTGAAACTGCAGGGAGAAGAATTCCAGCACTCGTAGAACTTGAAAATTTGCGAAAAAGGTCTGATCAATGGACCGAAAGAAGAAAAAAGAGAGGTGGAAGGAGGGAAAAAAATAAATAACTAACTAACTAACTAACTAACTAACTAACTAACTAACTAACTAACTAACTAACTAACTAACTAACTAACTAACTAACTAACTAACTAACTAACTAACTAACTAACTAACTAACTAACTAACTAACTAACTAACTAACTAACTAACTAACTAACTAACTAACTAACTAACTAACTAACTAACTAACTAACTAACTAACTAACTAACTAACTAACTAACTAACTAACTAACTAACTAACTAACTAACTAACTAACTAACTAACTAACTAACTAACTAACTAACTAACTGACTAACTAACTAACTAACTAACCCATTGACTAATCATAGCTAATAAAAACGACAGGAAAGGAGAGGCATTAAAGTTCTCTTGAACTCGAATTTATTACATCTTTGAAGTTCCAAGCGCGCTGCAAGCTCCTCAGAAGTTTTACACCTTGAGCCCTCGAGATACCGGCGTATCAGTTGCTAATCCATCAAAGCCAATACCCCCTGTCACTTAATCCAGCTTAAGTCTAAGCCTTTGAGAAAATCCCAGCTCCAGTTTGCACCATAAATCCGAGCCCACATCGATAACTATTGAAAAGCGAACTGTGTCACAAATGGAATGCAGCACTAAATACTCGTAGCTGATGGGGAAGTGTTGAGTGCCTGCATCAGCTGTATGGCTGACAGGAAATGAGTAGAAACAGAAACGCGATACGGGGCTTTTAGCGGGTGTCAGACAGAGTAATGCTAGGAATAAGTAAAGGCAAATGGAGGCGGGCGAGGTCTCAACTTCCTGACTGTTGAAGGTCCTTCTCTACAATGGTTTTTTACCTGCATATCTGGGCTCTATAGCGGAAAAAAATCAGTAAAGTTCGGATTTCGTCAATCCTGACGTTTTAGTAATCGCGACCTGGCTGTACTACTGACTATCCTGAAACTGGCGTCAAAATAGTAGTAACTTAAGAAAATGATATCAAAATATACTGTAAAAACATATTGTTTTACTCGTAAAATCCGACCTCAAATACATGCAGTTATGCAAGGAAAACACAAAAGATATGATTCAATGGGACAAAACATTTCGGTGGAAGAAGATCGGTGGAATAAGCTCGATAGGATAAGCTCGGTGGGATAAGCTCGGTGGGATAAGCTCGGTGGGATAAGCTCGGTGGGATAAGCTCGGTGGGATAAGCTCGGTGGGATAAGCTCGGTGGGATAAGCTCGGTGGGATAAGCTCGGTGGGATAAGCTCGGTGGGATAAGCTCGGTGGGATAAGCTCGGTGGAATAAGCTCGGTGGGATAAGCTCGGTGGGATAAGCTCGGTGGGATAAGCTCGGTGGGATAAGCTCGGTGGGATAAGCTCGGTGGGATAAGCTCGGTGGGATAAGCTCGGTGGGATAAGCTCGGTGGGATAAGCTCGGTGGGATAAGCTCGGTGGGATAAGCTCGGTGGGATAAGCTCGGTGGGATAAGCTCGGTGGGATAAGCTCGGTGGGATAAGCTCGGTGGGATAAGCTCGGTGGGATAAGCTCGGTGGGATAAGCTCGGTGGGATAAGCTCGGTGGGATAAGCTCGGTGGGATAAGCTCGGTGGGATAAGCTCGGTGGGATAAGCTCGGTGGGATAAGCTCGGTGGGATAAGCTCGGTGGGATAAGCTCGGTGGGATAAGCTCGGTGGGATAAGCTCGGTGGGATAAGCTCGGTGGGATAAGCTCGGTGGGATAAGCTCGGTGGGATAAGCTCGGTGGGATAAGCTCGGTGGGATAAGCTCGGTGGGATAAGCTCGGTGGGATAAGCTCGGTGGGATAAGCTCGGTGGGATAAGCTCGGTGGGATAAGCTCGGTGGGATAAGCTCGGTGGGATAAGCTCGGTGGGATAAGCTCGGTGGGATAAGCTCGGTGGGATAAGCTCGGTGGGATAAGCTCGGTGGGATAAGCTCGGTGGGATAAGCTCGGTGGGATAAGCTCGGTGGGATAAGCTCGGTGGGATAAGCTCGGTGGGATAAGCTCGGTGGGATAAGCTCGGTGGGATAAGCTCGGTGGGATAAGCTCGGTGGGATAAGCTCGGTGGGATAAGCTCGGTGGGATAAGTTCCTACAGTAAACTCATCGTGCTCCCATTTATATTAGTAAAAAATATAAATGTATAGCCTTACATGTATGCCATGTTGCAAGATTTATGAGCCATAGTTGCAGCAGACGCTGCAGCAGAGGCACTAGAAGCAGAAATTAGAAGAAGATAGGAGGAGAGCGACAGGCAAGATTGGAGAGTCGCTGAAGGTGGCACAATCCCGAGTAGATGATAATTTAATCACGGAAATCCCCATCCATCAGTGAGATAAGGGTTGGGACAGCGATGGGGGAGGCGGGGAGACTGGGTGTGGGGGAGAGATAAAATCAGATTCTGCCACAGGATCGATCTGTAATACTGGTTAACGGGTCCTGCCTTGCTTCTGCTTCTGCAGGAGGAGTCAGGAGGAGGCAGGGTGAGCTGAAGTAGTGAGCTGAGAATGAATGGCATACTTGAGAACCTTATATTGAGCACACTGTAGCAAGGGGGTTCGCAGGAATTCTATCCTGCACTGGCAGTGAGATGGAAACGAAGAAAATATCAAATTTCTCGAAATTGATTCTCCAGAGAGAATATCCGGCTGAACTTGTCACACTGAGCCTGTCACACTGAACTTGTCACACTGAACTTGTCACACTGAACTTGTCACACTGAACTTGTCACACTGAACTTGTCACACTGAACCTGTCACACTGAACCTGTCACACTGAACTTGTCACACTGAACTTGTCACACTGAACTTGTCACACTGAACTTGTCATTAGCCCCACACTAACTAACTAGCTGGGCTAGAATAAACCTTATTGATGTTATAGTACTATTGTGTACTTTTATTGAGACACAGCGAAATTATAATATTTACATTTCTTCTCGTTTTAAGTTCCATTTTAGTCCAAGGGTTCATAGTGTCAGAGATGCTCTTAAAACTGCAATAAATCATGCAAGTCTAACGGGACATTTCCGACTTTTCCGACTAATGGAGGCAAAACCATATTTATGAAATATTGCATAGCAGCAAAGTTGGCTCAAGCCGAATTAGAAACATTAGCTGGTTTTTCCTGCCATTAATAAATAAATTTATTCGGTGGATTAGCAATAAAATGGCGGTGGGCATTGGTAAATAATGGTTTTTTATAATGCTCTACTGCCAAGCAAACTAGCAGATACTGTAGAATATAACTCGCACTGCTTCTGAGCAACCACTCACTGAGTGTGCTCGAATGTCCGAGAAAAATTTATTTGTCAAAATCAAACATTTTTTACGTGAAACAACATTGATATTTGATCAGCTAAGCATAAGACCTGCAAGTCTGTCTGATATCACCTGACTAGAAAACCTATCCCAGTCTGACTCCTCAGGTTTGACACACCCAGTCTGACACCTCAGGTTTGACACACCCAGTCTGACACCAGCTCAAGTTTGACACCCCAAATCTGACACCTTAAGTTTGATACCCAAATCTGATACCTCAAGTTTGACACCCCAATCTGACACCTCAAGTTTGACACCCCAATCTGACACCTCAAGTTTGACACCCCAAATCTGATACCTAAAGTTTGACACCCCAAATCTGACACCTTAAGTTTGATACCCCAAATCTGATACCTCAAGTTTGACACCCCAAATCTGACACCTCAAGTTTGACACCCCAAATCTGATACCTCAAGTTTGACACCCCAAATCTGACACCTCAAGTTTGACACCCCAAATCTGATACCTCAAGTTTGACACCCCAAATCTGATACCTCAAGTTTGACACCCCAAATCTGACACCTCAAGTTTGACACCCCAAATCTGATACCTCAAGTTTGACACCCCAGTTCAACAATTCCGTCTCAGCTAGACCTCAGCCAGAGCGAATATTTTCAAACGTAGTCGACGGTGTGAACGTGAACTCCGTGACTCCCCCGCTGCCTCCGCCGCCGCCCCCGCCGCCGTTACCACCGGCCCGCAAGCCGCCGCCGCGTCCAATGCCGCGCAGCAGCAGGGATCGCCGCAGGTAGTGCAGCTCGCTGCGCGAATCCTGCGCGTACTCGCAGGTGAGGCCGCCAGCCAGGCCGCCGAGCAGCGGCCCGGCCCAGTACAGCCAGTGGTGCCGCCAGCTGCCGGTCAGGAGGGCGGGACCGAGGCAGCGCACCGGGTTCAGGCCCGCCCCGCTGAGCGGCAGCTGTGGAAATGGTGGAGGGCGTCAGGTCTTTCTCGGACGTTTAAAAATCGAGGAATTATGCAAGATTTAAACAAAATTGTTAATTAAAGGGGTGCTTCACTAGAGCATGTAAGTGTCGAACTAGTGAGGTTTCAGGGACTCCGATCTTCAATATTGGAGAGTCCGTCAGTTGACTGCCCCGATGAAATGCCCCGTTATTGCAGGTCTAAGCAGTCCAGAGTGCGCAAAATCCAGGCCCTACAGATTGTACTAAGCCGCAGTCCGTGCGCCTGTTGATCCCGTCAGCTATTTTCCCATCGCATGGATTTGAGTTCGTTATCCCCTGACTCGCCGCCGGCCGGTCTTCTCGTCTCTTCTGGCGACGCCAAATTTGCCTTGATTGCCGCTGGCGGCCAGCCTACGCCAAGGACACCGTGAACGAGGAATCTGGAGTTGTAAACTCTACAGCCAAGCCGTCTGTCGGAATCCCCATGATTTTCAGTGCAAGATGAAATTAAAACATTTTTTAAAACATCGTTCGCCAGAACAAAATTGATGATTTGTCCGTTTTGTATACGTGTGTGTAGGCTGATCAGACTGTTTGGATTGGGTAGTTCCAGATTCCTCGTTTGAGGTCTCCTTGATCCGTTCCTGGCCTCGCCCAGTCTCTCCTCTCTCGGCCAAATTGGCGGATGATGAAGCGATCCGGGAATTTGTGCCGCGGCTCGAGCTCGGCGGCTCCTCCTTCATTTCCGAACCAACTGGTCGGCTGTGGCAAGAGACCAGATTCTGTTGCGCCGTGCTCCGCTCCCACGCTGCAGCCTCTCTCAGGCCTTTCCCCTTCCCGCAATCCCCTCGGCACGAAGATGATTAACTTTTTTCGATGGTAAAAAAGTTTCTTTTTAGCGCGAGCCGAGCGATACTGCTGGGCCATGGATGAGCCGCCGCTAGCTGGGTATCACACTCTATACATCTTTGAGCTTTTTGACCAGAAAAACATGCACTTTGAGGCGTTAAAGCAAGTTTTAGGACTTCAGCTGTTAAAGACAACTTCTTACGGGGCCACTCTGCATAGGTAACTTAGAAAACCAGGTGTCCTAATGTTTTATAGCATATCCCTTCAGGTAATTTACAGACACCAGGTGTCCAATATGTTACACGGTACTCACAGACACCAGGTGTCCCAATATATCACACGGTACTCACAGACACCAGGTGTCCCAATATATCACACGGTACTCACAGACACCAGATGTCCAACATGTTACACGGTACTCACAGACACCAGGTGTCCCAATATATCACACGGTACTCACAGACACCAGGTGTCCAACATGTCACACGGTACTCACAGACACCAGGTGTCCAACATGTCACACGGTACTCACAGACACCAAGTGTCCAACATGTCACACGGTACTCACAGACACCAGGTGTCCCAATATATCACACGGTACTCACAGACACCAGATGTCCAACATATCACACGGTACTCACAGACACCAGGTGTCCAACATGTCCACACGGTACTCACAGACACCAGGTGTCCAACATGTCACACAGTACTCACAGACACCAGGTGTCCAGCATGTCACACGGTACTCACAGACACTGCAGTGTCCAACATGTCACACGGTACTCACAGACACTGCAGTGTCCAACATGTCACACGGTACTCACAGACACCAGGTGTCCAACATGTCACACGGTACTCACAGACACCAGGTGTCCAGCATGTCACACGGTACTCACAGACACCAGGTGTCCAGCATGTCACACGGTACTCACAGACACCAGGTGTCCCAATATATCACACGGTACTCACAGACACCAGGTGTCCAACATGTCACACGGTACTCACAGACACCAGTTGTCCAACATGTCACACGGTACTCACAGACACCAGGTGTCCAACATGTCACACGGTACTCACAGACACCAGGTGTCCAGCATGTCACACGGTACTCACAGACACCAGATGTCCAACATGTCACACGGTACTCACAGACACCAGATGTCCCATAGCAACGGCCGTTCTCAATGGTACTGAAGGATGATGCAACTGTTCTGAGAGGTTCTCAATGGTATTGGAGAATGATGCAACCGTTCTGAGACGTGCGATTCATGTCGACGCCACAAATTAGCTCGTATCAGATGGTAGCTCATTAATCAATAATGGGAACAAAACTTCTACAAAAAAGCACCGCATTTTTCCTATCACACTCGTACTGCAATTCTAGGTCAATGCTGCCTACCTCGAACTTACCAAAAGTGTGATGATGGAAGATCAGTTGGAGATTTGCTTGAACAGAATTCGGCTATTCGGTCTCCAATAGTTCGTAAACTGATATGCAGTTAATCCAGGCTTAGATCAGGATCCGGAGGGATTCTAGACGATACGTATCGAGAGTCACTGAGACTCGAACCACCCAATACTAGTCTATCTATCACTAAGCTCCTATCAAGGATGGAGGAGTTTTGCAATGCTCGGATCACAATGTTGGCGAATTCTGATTGGTTGGTCTGAAGCGTAGCAAACTAAATGAAGCGGAGAGCGATAGAGGCATGTTTAATCCATGCAGCAAAGTTAAAAACGTCTTCAACTAATTACTAAAATACAGGGACGAACAGAACTTATAACTTCCTATTGAATCTTGAAGAATTTCTGTTTCAAATCTAAGTTGACAAACTTGTGAAACCGAGTTTCAAATGATCTTGTCCTACATGTATGTTTTGTAATCGCTTTTTGCAAGAAAATATGATTACTCAAGTGGATAGTTAATTCCTTGATTTACAATCCCAGTTAAAGTGCAACTGCAGCAGTTTAGGCAGGATGTGCGTCAAATATTTAGACCAAAATGCCTCTGTGTTCAGTTCAGAATTCCATCAGTTCCCCAGTGGATTGACGGGGAATAACCTCCCCGTGGACCGCATTTTCCTCATAACCACTCTCAGCCAGCCGAAATCAGCGCCCGAAGCTTATTATTGTTCCGGGAAACTTCCCACATCCTCATCTTTACAATTCCCCCCAGCAAATCTAAGCCTATTTCCGCCGCTGTCTCCCGCTCTGGTCCCATCGACCGAATAGAAATGATCTATCAACCCCCACTTTATCCAGTCGCTCCCTCGCCTAGGAGTAAGCAGCTTTTTTCAGATTCTCTCCTCATTGACGAGTGAAGTGGCGGCTCCAGGCCCAGCGCTGGCCAGAGCAACGAAGCCGCACCGCCGACCAACCTTGAATAAACAAATCCTGCGCTGCCTCCAGCCCGGAGGGAAGCCTCACGGGCTTTGCTGATTGATAAAAGCAGTGGAAGAAGGAATATGGATTATCCACGTGAAGGAACTTCTTAGAGAGATAGTTTTGTTTAAAACGCAGCAGTCTTTTTAGTCTGTCAAGAGCGCTGCGTTCTGTTGTCCTTCCACCGTGCAATACTCCGACGTCCACCGGCGTGATGCTACACGTCAGTCAAACGTCGATGCAATGTAAAAGTACCCATTTGCCAACGTCGGATTGCTGCACGGGTTTTTTCACAAAGAATAATCGAATTCAGTTATCAAAATTGACTTATTCGATAAGAAAAGCGTTACAAAAGATTTATTGCTCGTTTTGATAACCCGGCTTTAGCAGTGTTAGTTAGAGTTACTTGGTGTTTTTGACGATCAGTTTATCAAAATTAATATGTTAGCACAAAGTGCATTGTAAAAGTGCAATGAATCAGGAAGAGAGACGCTTTAATTAATCAAAAATCGACCGAGTCCTCGAATATAAGCGATGTGCCACAACACAACAATCGAGATGCAAAAAACAGTATGTTTAGAAAGAAACTATTAAAAGTTCACAAGTTCACAATCTCGTCGTATTCTCCACCCTGAAAGGTAAGAACAGTTGAGTACGAGAACGAGCAGTTTAGAGAATGCAGCTGATGCTACTCTAAGTAGCTACATGCAATGCGAGTCTCACCTCCGTATCGTAGTCGTTCCAATTCTGCGGCTTCTCCATCCATGCATCGTCGGTGCACGCTTGGGTCGGCGTGGAGCTGGAACGAACAGAGGAAGCCGCAGGTTTAAAATGGGAGGCAAAAAATATGTAGCCAGCATGAATGACTACTTAAGTAGTAGCTACCAACTAGCTGTTCGATTCAAGAGCTTTTCAATTCAATGTATAAATATTTTCAAACAAGCAATGCTAAAGTCTCGAAGCGATGGCATCTAATAAGAAGTGCAAAAAAAATTTTTAAGCTTAGTTCAGCGCCATGGACCAGCTGACCGAAGATAGAGAACTGGAGCAGCTCCACTCAGCTGAACACTTGAATTAGACCGACCGAACTGGTTGACCTGCGAGCTTAGCAAGCAAAGAAGATTTCGAGCTCACCTCCGGGAGCAGGCAGGCTCGCAGCACGAAGGGCGAGTGTGGACAATGATAGCAAGCAAAAGAGAAGACTGCATGCGTTTTAAGTGGCACCGTAGTGACCTCTACGAGCGTAACAAACTCCAAAGCTGAGCAAGACAAGCGCAATTTTAGAATGCGAGTCTCACGTATCATAGTTTGGTTTGGGCCATCCAGTGCGTACTACTTAGTGCGCTGCCGTCACTTTGGGTGGAGGGTTACAGGAATGAAAAATATCTCTGTTACATAAACTCAACCTTTTAATTTGATTTCAAACTCCTTGGTTGTCTGGGAATCAATTGTGTTTTTTTCGAGCAGCATAAGTGTGACCATGGAGACAAAAAGAGTGGCATGTCAAATTTTGATATGTTTTGAATTCAAATGAAACCAACAAAGAGCCAGTCCCCGATGGACACCCCCGTCCCATCCATATCTCACCTGGCGGCAGCGACTCCGGGCGCATCAAGGCTGACGTTGAACGCGGAGCCCCACGGGCTGCCATTCGGCTCAAGCGGCCGTACTGGCTTTGGCGGCGGACGAGCGCCCAGTGGAGCTCGGAATGCCTCCTTCGGCCGCAGCGACCTCAGAGTTGATGGCTGCTGTTGAAGGTACTTCTTCTGCTGTTGTTGCAGCTGTTGGCCTTGATTTTCGGTATTGCTTGTTTGCTTCTGCACTGGAGACTGTTGCTGTTGTTGCTTTTGCTGCTGCTGCTGCTGCTGCTGCTGCTGCTGCTGAGGAAAGTGAAGTCGACCCGTGGTCGATGGTATCGCTAGTAAAGACGAGCACCTCCTACGATCATTGGCGCTTCCAGCGGGTCCTGCGGCGACTGGAACCTCGTCGGCCAGAGAGCTGACCAGGCTGGACACGTTGGAGTCGACGCGAGGTCGCCTCGCTTCAGGAACGTCGACGGCTGCTGCTTCGGCATCCGTTTCGCCTGGGCACTCGTCGAGTGGGTCGATCGTCGAGCTGTCGCCTTCGCCTTTGGTGCAGTCGGTGTGCCAGTAGTTTAACATTTCGTCCAGTAGTGAGTTTCCCAGGTCTGTATCAGTGGGAGAGTTGGGGAAATTGCCGCTTGCTACACTGTTAAATGCAGGCAACCACACTGAACCAAAACATGGATGGCTACACCAAAAGTTTCCAACAAACATCGGTGTATAATATGCAAGTTTTCCGATATTTATCAAGCGATAACATCTTATGTATACAGATTTCGTGTACTTCTATACAATAAAAACCTGAACTTTTTATATAGATAATATATTATAGTGCATATACTCGTAGTGTAGCTCAAATATAAATACGATTATTCAATACTACGAGCGTATACATGCTATATAGGGTAGTAGAATAAACTTATAAAAATTATAAACGGCCTTGCTGGTTTAGTATGGACGACTGGAAGCGACAAGACGATGAATCTGTCCTTTTGATCATACGAGTAAAATAATAAAAAGACATATCATAATGAAGGCTAACAAATAAATTCCCCAAAATTTGCCTAGATGAGGGTTACTCTTACCAACTTACGAGTTTAGGGAAGGCAGTGGAATCTACCAACCGACAGATCAAAAATGGTTGCATTCCCTTCAGCACCTACCCAAGTGCAGCTCGTCGCCGTTGTCTACAGGCGACGTAGCTCCGTCGTTTCGTCTTTCCCTAGAAGCGTTCGCCGCCGTCATTGCTTCGTTGAACTCAGCCAGCAATCCGACGTCGCCGAACACGGCCCCGTTGATGCCGACGTGTCCAACGTGTCGGAACGATTGCGGATCGGATATCAACGTCGCAGCGGAGTGGCTGTGCCGACGATTCCGATTTTTCAAAGTCGATTTTGCCCGAGCTAAATGATAGCAATTTTGTTAATCCTAAAGTAAAGTAATAAAGTAAAGCCTAACGAAGCCATCCCACTTAAGGCAAACCAAATTAGATTTAATTTTATGCCCCAATCCGAAACGTCCTTGCTTTGATGCTTTGTGCTCTGTCTCCGCCAGTTTATCGCAAATAGTCAGCACTATTCAAGAAAACATATTTTACAAGATTCACAATAACTTTTGAATGCACCTTTGTCTGCCCCATCTAGCCACCTTGCAGCTACCCAGGTATCTTTATATCTGTTCCATGTATTTACCTTTCGTAAAAATAGCCATTATAACAGGATTTTGGTGTCTACGATCAAACTTACCTTCGCTGTCGGTCGTTGCCGCAGACTGCGTCAGGTCCTGCGTCTTCATTAGCCAGGGCCGGAAGAGTCCGGACCCGCCGCCGGCTAGCCTAATGCCACGCCAGAGTCCTTCGCCGACCTTCTTGTCCAGCACTAGAACACAGTCGCCAGCAGAGAAGTGCAAAAATCTTTCATCTGACTCGCCGTTGTCGTCGCCTTCACCCTCGTCCTCGTCAACGCAGTCGCGCAGGGCCGTCATTCGCTCTGGAATAATCTTCGGTAGGTGGGCAGCCAATTCGGCAAACTTTGGCCGAGCTGACGGCTCGGGAGACCAGCAGCGCAGCATAAGGGCATAGTGCTCGGCCGGACACGCATCCGGGCAGTTCAGTCGACCGAGTTGAGGCTCGTCCACCGCAGCTAGGATCTGCTGCTTGGTGAGGCCGGCCCACGGCTGGAAGCCGTAGGTGAAAATCTCCCACAAGAGGACGCCGTAGGACCAGACGTCGGAGGCCGAAGTGAAGACCTGGCGCTTCACGCATTCAGGGGCGCACCAGGCCGCGGGAAGTTTTAGGCTGGGGCTGAGATTCGCCTGCGGTTCAGCATCGGAATTGCAAGTGAGAATCGTTTTAGTAAACCAGTCTGGCAGATTAAAAACAAGTCCGACAGATCAAAAACCAAATTGACAGGATACAAAACAGTCTCACAGAACATAAAGAACCCCAGGGCTAAAAAGTCTCAAATTAGTCAGACAGTTGAAACAACCCACCTGGTAGTACTCTTGTCCAAGTCCCATCGCTCTGCTGACCCCGGTGTCGCAAATCTTCACGCGGCACGAGCTGAAAACCAGGATATTGCGCGCCGTCAGGTCCCGATGGACAATCTGCCGGTTCTCCAAATAGGACATGCCCTCCGCAATATGCTGGGCAGCGTCGCACAGTACGCCGGGATGAAAACTGGGTCGCAGGGCCGGCTCACGGATGCACTCGAGTAGAGACCTTTTTATTGAATGGCAATTATTATCAATCGTTTGACGATTTAATTTATAAGTTAAGCAATAGATTGATACCTCAGGGGCGCAAGTTCCGTGACCAGCGCCAGACTATCATCGCTGAGCTCGCACACGCCAAACATACGCGTCAAGCTTCGATGCTCGATGTCGCAGAGCTTGGCAGCCTCGCTTAGAAAGTTAGTCACAGCATCGAAAGTGTCACCATTAATCTCAACGAGTCGGGCCTTGACAAAGACCTTTGCTGCCACCTGTGGTGAAATTTTGCTATATATTACTTAAAGTAGAAGCATAGAGACACCGGAGTGACACGTCTGGCTCCTTGCGCCAAAGTTCCTAGGCTCGATCTTCGCGCTGTGGTTTTTTTGTGCAACTCATGCTACTCTCGTGAGTACCAATCTGCAAACTACACACGTCAAACAACAAGAAGGTCGAAGCCGCCGTTACCCTGTGTGAGTGTGTACCTGCGTACGTATTCGAATATACGGCCATGAGAGGCCAACTTCTACCCGCCCCCATTGGACTCGTGCGAAGAGCCCCAAGCGGCGCATACAAAGTGAAGCAATTGGCTGGCTCAGTTCCAGCTGTTCACCGCAGCCGCTGACATCTCTGACCAGAAGCGACGGCGCCAACTCCTGTTCTAAACATCGGGCGAGGACCTACAGGCCATTGAAACTGGACGCCGGTGATGACGCCGACAAGCTTGTAAATGCTCTCAATGAGCACTCCATCAGCCAGCTCAAACTGCCCTTCACTCGCTATCAGTTTCGGCTGTAGATCCAGCATTCAGACCAGAGAATCCCTGGACGACTGGCTGAGGCGACTCAACGATACCGCGGTCTACTATAAATTCGAAAGCCTTCGGAAGTCACTAATCGCTGATTAGTTGATTACCGGCTGTAGCTCCCAACAGATCCGCAGGAGGCTGCTGAGACCTGGGCCAGGCAAGACCACGGAGGCAGCGGAGGCGCGGAAGCGCGAGTCCAGCCCGCCAGAGCAGCCGCACAGATCAGCCACACAGACAGCCGATCGCACGCAGCCAAAGTGCATTCGCTGTGACGAATTCGGCAAGTTCTGAAACCGATGCGGCAAGCCAAGCCAAATCGCCCGCCAATGCCTTCCTTTTCTAGTCGGAGGATGTGCGAGCTCTATGGGCCAGAAGCGACAGTTCAGCTGCAGAGGACGACGCCTTCTGTCTGACAGTGATGGTCTCCGACGAAGCCGCGGCAGCGTCCTCTTGCCACAGTGCTGGTTGAAGCGACTCTAGCGCCGACTGTAACATCTTCACCGAGGCAGCCTGGTGAAAATTCCCGGGACCCCCAGGTCTGCAGTCGACAACAAATAGGATCTTCTGATTTCGTTCAGCAAAACCTCTGAGACTCTGGGAGTCTGCAGGTTTCGTTCGGTCGGCTCAATGGTCCAGCGCGCCATCTTTACATCGTCCCAGGGAGGAGCACTAGCGTGCTCGGCTGTGCGACTTTAACAGTCAACAACGCTGCAGCTGCTAAGTCTGGGGACGCAGGCCCAGGCACTGGTCAGAGAGGCGACCGATGCTCTAAAATACGAGCAACCAGCCCAGGACAGAGTATTGCTAGAGCAGCTCAAAACTGTCAAGTCCACACCAAAAGTCAAGTCTCAAAACTGGCGACTAGCAACTGACGCTCCTGCGCTACAGCCCAGCCCGGCAGCTTCGACTCGCTCAAGGGAGAGCTCTGGATGCTTGAAGGCGTGCTGCTCAGGGGCAGCAAGATCGTTGTTGCAGAAATATCGTTGTATCTGCACCACTTCGGCAGCAGATCATCAGTTGAGTTCGCCAGGGTCAATTCGGCCGAAGTAAGTCCATCGACCGGCTGCAGAGGAAATTCTGGTGGTTAGGCATGACACGGCTGGCGCAGGCGACTCGGTCAAGGAGACGCCAGCACGAGGACATCGGAGTCAGTGGCGCGAGCGAAACACTCCCAGCCGGGCTCGACAGCGGATGGAAGACGCAGCAAGGGAGGCTAAAATTAAAATTCAGCAGTCGTCAGAGCTCGGCTAGAAGCTGATGATTAGACAACGCACGCCGCTACTTTCGATCGCCAGCAAAAGACGCCAGGAAGTGACCGAAGCTGTGCAACGGCTTCTGGGAGGTCCACTGGCTGCACGGGCATACATCAACAGACCACGATGCTATAACAACAAAGCCGCGCCCTATTAACTAAGCGAATCACATGAAACTACGAAACTAAATTGGTTGTCTGTAATTGTTCAGATTACTCTTCGATGCCTAAAAACCACTTGCAGCCCGTTTTACATGGCTTACCTGGAGCCAGAGGCCGCGATCGCCAGTGGGCCGCCAAACGGCCTGGTGTACTCTGGCGAAGTCACCCTCCCCAATCTGCCTGCCCAGCTGAAGTTGATATCTCGGAATGAGACGCGAGTTTCGGCTACTAACTCGACTGAACTCGGCTTCGGGCGTCGCCGACGGTCGTTGTCTGGGCTGGAGGCCGCGCGCCCTGGCCAGCCGCAGGCGAAGCCGGTCCACGGCAGATTGTGGACACCGGAGCCGGAACTGCTTCCGAAGCCGGCGCATCTCCGGATTGGTCAGGCCGATGCTGGCCAGATCGGGGTCTTCAACGTACTTCAGCTGGGCTACTCCGGTAACTTTCAGCGAGTGCACCATGGCTGTGTAGTAGTGCTCCAGCTCGCAGTCAGCCAGAAATGCGTACAAGTCCTGGTCTGAGCTGCTTTTCCTTGAGCCTTCGAGGTGGCCATTGCCCGCCCCGGCGCCAGGCATGGTGCCTGTCAGGCGGCGAAAATACAACAGAAACACATCAGATACAGATAGCATTACGGAGCTGGCAATATTTTTCAATCTCACAATATCGCAGTTTCGAATAAGGTAAGTTTTAGCATTCCCACTATTGAGGGACCTCCCAACCCTGTTTTTTGACCTTTTATTTATTGTTGTTGCAAGAACTTCATCATTATTACTATTATCATTTAGTATACGAGGACTAGCACATTCGTTTCCCCCCTTGGGGGCCTCGGTAAATTCTGATTCACTAGTAGGACAAGTGAGTTGGAAATTGATCTTTGGAAATTGACAGAAATTACATGTACGAGCGTAGCGGCAACTTAGGTAAGTTGCCTAAAGCTTAAGCTAGAGTACAATTTGCAATTTCGTCACACATGCAGACACTAAAAACTTTTCCTAGTCAATTATCTCACGTCATACTCAAGCAGTACAAGTTTCTCGCCCAATGCGGGCTACGAGCTACGAGCTAATTGTCATAAATCTATTTCTTTTAAGCTCGTGAAAAAACTCAAGGAAAAAAGTCTCTGCTAAGGTTGTATAGATTTCGTTACTCTGGTCAGTCAGCCGAGATCATTTTTTTCTTCCAAGCATTTTAGCGATTTCCTACCAAGGTACGCATTTTCTAATCAGGTTCATAGGCCCGCCAGCTGGACAATTGAAAGCTTTCGCAAAGTCGTTCGTGTTGATTATCCGCTTTATCGCACGAATGCTTTTCTCGCTTGCCATAGGCTTCGTGTTGCGTACGCTCGTATTACAGGTAATAGTGCATAGAACGAACTCTTCTAGCTGAGTACAGACTCTGAACGGTGTTCACAAAGAACAGCTGCTGACGAGTCAAGTTCATGTTGAGCGGATCCGGTAGCTCCAGGTTCTTTGCAGCCCGACTCTTTTCTTGAATGTATTGTTGGGCCAGCTCTGAAACAGCTTGGATGGCGCTCACGACGTCAAGAATATTTTCGCGAAGGGTTATACTCGAGGAAAAATTCATATTTCTCATCCTAAACGGCAGTGGCTCCAGTTGGCTCGTTATAAGGCGCCCAGTCTGCTCAGCTATGCAATTTGTAATATTGAGATACTCACTAGGACTGGGTCGTCGGTCCTGGACAATATTAATGCCAATTGACAGAAGATTCTCTGTGCTCCACCTCTTCACAGACCTGAATTCCTCCCGAACGGGTTTCAGCAGTCCCGAAAGAAAATCAGCCAGAAACTGGTTGTCGATCTTGTCGTCCAAGTCATTGAGCAGAAACCGCGAACAGCCTTTGTCTATCTATCTATCTATCTATCTATCTATCTATCTATCTATCTATCTATCTATCTATCTATCTATCTATCTATCTATCTATCTATCTATCTATCTATCTATCTATCTATCTATCTATCTATCTATCTATCTATCTATCTATCTATCTATCTATCTATCTATCTATCTATCTATCTATCTATCTATCTATCTATCTATCTATCTATCTATCTATCTATCTATCTATCTATCTATCTATCTATCTATCTATCTATCTATCTATCTATCTATCTATCTATCTATCTATCTATCTATCTATCTATCTATCTATCTATCTATCTATCTATCTATCTATCTATCTATCTATCTATCTATCTATCTATCTATCTATCTATCTATCTATCTATCTATCTATCTATCTATCTATCTATCTATCTATCTATCTATCTATCTATCTATCTATCTATCTATCTATCTATCTATCTATCTATCTATCTATCTATCTATCTATCTATCTATCTATCTATCTATCTATCTATCTATCTATCTATCTATCTATCTAAATATCTAAATATCTATATATCTATCTATCTATCTATCTATCTATCTATCTATCTATCTATCTATCTATCTATCTATCTATCTAAATATCTAAATATCTATCTATCTATCTATCTATCATCTATCTGCAAATATGAAAGGTTGTCCTGTTCTAAACAGTGGTGACAGGGACAGACATTGAGTATGCTAGCGCCAATGAAGAGTTACTAGACGAGTATTGCGTTGAGTTTGCCAACAAGAATAACGAAATAGCTGCTCAAGATGATGAAGTTCCTGTAGCCGGCTATGAATTTGTTTAGCGTTACAAACGTCCGCAAAATGCATATAGAAATAGTGCCCGAAACGCACAATATGAAATAAAAATGCTTACCCAACTCCGTTACCCTTGGTGTCTACTTCTCTTTGTCTGCAATTTAATTAATTTAAACAAAAAATGTGACCTACTTTAAAAATTTTTTTAATTGAAGGTTAAACAACGTAAACTGAAGCAGAATCTTTAAAATCTCTAGAAAAGCGTTCTATCTATGCTAATGTACCATCTGTATGGAGATTAATTTATAACTAATTGATGCAAATTTGGTTAAAAATTGCTTTCAAAGCCCAAAGCTTCTAAAAAAGAAACAAGTATTATTTTTTTTGTTATTTAAGAAGAATTAGAAATTTCGATGACCCAGAATAATTAAAAGCCTTAATCTTTGCTTGATTGATTCCTTTTAGCTCTAGGCTAATAAGTGGCATGCTTCTTATCAATTCAGGTAAATCGCTACCTGTCAATAAATTTACCAGGCTTTTTATATTTTTATAATAAAATATCGAATTGATCACTATCTTACCTGGATTAGTCGTTAAAGCGACTAATGTCGTGAAGTCTTCGAAGGAGTAGTCAAAGTCGCTATGGATTCTTTCGCTACCTCGGGAATGCGAAACAGTTCCGACTTTTGGTAGAGTTGCGGCCTTCAAATAAAAAGGTGCATGCAAATGAGTTTGGCTTTAGCAAATCAGAAAATTTCTTTTTCGAAAGCAAGTGAAATTGCAGCCAGGGAAGGGGGAACCTACCTGTAGCACATTGGTTGCAGCAGCGTGCTCTCTGAAGCGGAACGAGCGCTTTAATATACATGTGCATTTCCTGGGAGCCGTGACCGACCGAACCAGGCGGTTGCCTAACTAACTATGCATGCATGCAAGAGCTGTAAATATAGGAGAAACTCAAACTCCTGCCTTGTCAATGGAATATAGAAATGCGTTATTATGCGAGCCACTTGTAAAACAGCAGCATAGCGTGTGTGCAGTTACCAAACAAGGTGTTGTTGGATTCCGCCAGAGTCTGTGGGGCAGTCGCACTACTAATTGTATTCGTACCTGTGCGTGCTGGCTTGTGCTGGCTTCGGAAATACAGAATTCTGAAAATACAGAATTCTGTATATATGTAAATATATATTATAGGTTATTACCGGTTATTTATTTCTTTGGTCTGAAGCAAAAGAAGAGAGGACTCGATCTTGACTGAAGCTTATGCTTCAGACTATAGACTAAAATAAACGGAACTATAATCTATTTATACCCGTTTGGCCATATTAAAATTGTACATTTTAACCGTAGACAAATGTTGATTTCATGATTCAATTTAAAAAAAACTGCTGTGTTTTGAAACCTTGGCCTGCGTTATTTTGAGTTTAATTTTTTTCATTGTGTTTTTTTCAGGACCCTCTAGTCGCGCTCGGGAAGGCTCATACGACGTCGGTGAGTAGCCTGAGGAAAGGCCAAAAGGCCTGGCCGAAGTTTGATGGAAGAAGTGCATTGCCGTCTTTGAATGGCAGGTAGACGGAGAGGTGGCAATCGGAGTCACTGGTAATGGACGCGAGAAGGCGTCGTCAGCTCGTCGTCTTTGAGGCCATGTTTTTCCAGCGTCCTTCGCGATGCCGAGCACTTGAGGTCAGTCATGCGATCGGGGAGCCGCTTGAAGCGAAGGTTATCGTTGTTGATTTTGAGGTAGGTGTTAGCGACGAGGACCTGAGAGGCCTGCGAGGATCCGAGGAAGCTATTGATGCTGCGGGTACCCGTGTCAGTGACAGCACCGTTGAGGATGGCTCCGAAGGGCGTCAGGTAGGCCGGTAGAGTCGGTCAAAAAGCGAGGGCAGGAACGACAGGGCTGATGAGTAACTGGTTCAAGTCGCCACCGAGAATGCGGTCGAGGGTACCGTCTGTATCGTGGTTGGGTGGAAGGTTGCAGACGCCGTTGTTGACACTGTCGAGGGTGTTAAGGACATCTTCAGGGAGCTTAACGGCCGGTATATGGATAGGGGCTGCTAGCTAGTCGGAGGTAAGGGCTGTGATTGTTCAGCGACGGCCGAGATCCGCAGTAATCTGACGCCTGGACTGCCGTCGAGTTGCGAGTATGAGCAGCCTGAGTCGAGAAGAATTGTGCAGTCGACCGAGCGGCCCGGAAGGCAGCCATGATGATCGGCACGAGGTCTCCGTAGGCTGCGGCAGAGACTAGGGAGTTGGCTGCCTCTTTGGAGTCAGCGTCAACACCTGAATTAACGTGGGCGTTTGGCCTTTCTTAGGTGAGCTTGGTGTGGGGCATCGCACGTAGACAGCACCGGTTGTCGCGGCAGTCCCTGGTGTGGTGTCGGCGAAGGCAGTTGCGGCAAAGGTTCTTGTTCCGAACTATTTTAAGCCGGTCATCGGGCTTGCGAATGTTGCAGCAGACATGGTGGCATGGTCGGAGCTGTCGCAATATACAGTAGGATGGGCGTCTGGGCTTATGCAGCTGCTGGTTGGAGGTGTGAGCGAAGCATTCTGAGGGACGAGTCGATGGGTTGGCGCCCGCGCGAGAAGTGGTGGACTGGCTTCGATCACTGGGTAGGGCGCTGTTGGCGGCGGAGATCTCGAGCTCGTCTAAATCGGAGGCGGAGCAGCAGAATAGTGCGAGGAGGCATTGGAAGCAGGTGTTCTTCTGCTCCTGGGCGTCGGCGTAGTTTGCCTGGAGGACGCGGCAGGCCTCGGCGTAGGCGTTGGGTTCGCAGGTGTCGAGGGCGCATAGCTTTCTGAGGGCGGGGCCGGATAGGAGACCGCGGAGTGCCTCGAACTTGTCGACGTTGTTGAGACTGGATTGGTCGACGCTGTAGAGGAAAGCGTCCCAAAACCTGGAGAATGCGGCAGGGTACGTGCCGTCGAATGTCGGACATCTGAAGGACATTGGATCGGATGAGAGCGGCTGGATCGCGCTCAGTCGCAGCGGACGACGATGCTGATGTCGGGGCAGGATGGGTATTAGCGGTGAGCTGTTGTATGAGCAACTGATTCTGCTGCATCATCGCAGTCGTGGAAGACGTCGATGAGAGGTGCAGCAGATGACGAGGCAGTGATCGGGGATGAGACGGGAGGATCCATAGTCGGGGCGTCTGACGTTGCCGGCGGCGGGCCACTGGGTTCGGCGTGCGGATGCCCCGCGGCAGGGGCCGCTTCAGGGGCCGCTTCAGCACAGGCTGTGGTGTGGTCGTCCTGGGACTGATGGTTCTGAGTACTATGCTAACGCTCTGGTCATCTGGTCATCATGGACATCTCGTCATTTAAGCATTACGAGAAGCTCCAAATGAAGGGATTGGCGTAGAGAAACGGGACCCAACGCCTCAGGCTCCATTCTGAAGCCTTAAGTTCACATGAAACCCCTATTTATCCCATTTATCCCCATAGAGATCCCCAAATGCTAAAGTGGTCGGGTTTTCGGCATAACGGGAGCTATTTGGCTCCAAATGAAGGGATTGGCTAGAGAAATCGGGACCCAATGCTTCAGGCTCCATTTTGACTCTTAAGTTCATATCCATTTTCTATTGTTGACATCTCAGCAACTACGATTCATTCGTTTCCATTGAAACCCATGGCGTCTCAGAAACTCCCATTGGGCCATTGGGCCTTGCATTTCAGAAATTGCTAGTGTCTGAAAGTCCTACTTTTAGTAGTATCTCTGGTCATTCACCGCCCGATCTAACTGCCAATAACGCCGCTCGCAACAACGCTACATCGTTTGCTTAAACAAAATTTATGTTGCTGTCAAAATATATTTAAGTTGGTCAGCAAAGCTTTAATTAGACGTTTTGGAAGATTTTATTGAAGATAAAAAGTTACCACGGTTGTTTTAACATACAATGGTGGGGGAAAAGAAGAAACAATGAACGATACTTTTTATCCCGAAAAAAATATTTACGTTTTTACCCCGAAACCAGCGAATCTTGCGGTATCTTTCTTCATCATGATAGTGTATATAAGATATATATTATTCTGGTTTATAATAACAAACTGGAAGAATCCGAATATTGGGTGGGCAACGACGCACCAGACTTGATCTTCATATGTACATCAATCGCGTCATTCTGAGTGTATTACATTAGCATGCCGATCCAGCATAATTAGGAAAAGTTTTGTGAATTAAAAACTTGAAAAAACCAGCCAGATTTGTTTAATCTTTAGGAGCGACCGCGTCAGGCATTCTTTTAAAAAATTAACTCAAAGAGGTACTACAAGTTGGAGAACTTCACTCCTCTTTCTCAATCGATGACGTCAAGACCCATTGCGACCAGGCCGTCGTCGTCATCAAAATCGTACTCGTCGTCGTCGTCTTCGTTCGTTTCGGTCATGTCAATGATGTCTCTCACACCGAGTCCATCTAGGTCCCACTCTGCGGCAATGTCGGCGTAACGATTGCGCAGCTGCTGATCCAGCTTGTAACAGGCGTGACAGTTGTTGCCGTCGTTGGGCCCGCAGAATCCGTCAGTTCTCGGGTCGCTGCCCATCACAGCTCGGCCGCAGTAGAACTTGGCGGCCTGTAAGCTGATTCGCGCCACGGCGCCCTCTCGATTAATCAGCGTTAGCGGTCTGCTGATGTTGAAGCTAGCAAGGTCGAGACGCATGCAGTCTACACAGTTGCATCCATTGTCTGGCCCGCACCTGCCGTCGCAACAGTTGCAAGGCGGTCCGTTGAGCGGTCCCGTGCAGTAGTTTTTGCCAGTGACAGCTAAACGGACGCGCGAGCGCTCCCGAATAGCGGAATCGTGCATTCTTTCTCTGTACCGTTGGTAGCGCAAGACCATCGCACGGCGCCTGCTGCTATCAGAGTCGTTGCTAGACTCGCTTGAGTCAGAAGAACGCCTTTGCCTCTTAACTGGTGGGAACAGCTTGTCGACTTCTTTCATCAGGGCATCTTTGTGCTCTTGGATAAGATGATCAATGAACGAGTCAGTGAGGCCGGTGAAGCTGCATCCGCTGGCTGGACACGACCGGACCCGCTGCGGACAGATCAGCAGGTGGTCGGTCTGCTCAGACCGGTTCGTCTCCTTGCCGCATTCAGAGCAGCACCATGGCTGCATGCCGATCAGGCGTCTGGCCAGGTGGCACGGCGAGGCGCTGCATGGTTCCGAGCACTTCGGGCACTGGCTAGCTCGCTGTTCAAGGCATTTAGCACAGAGCAGCACTCTGCAGCAATGGGTCTCAACAGCGTCGCATGCCAAGTCGCGGCACTTGGCGCAATTCAGGAAGGCCAGTAGTTGTTTTGAGTCATTCTCGCGCATGTCCAGGGACACCTGCGACTCCAGTTTCTTTTTGGATGCTGAAACTACACGTGTTGGAGAACTTTCATAGTCATTTTTGTGTCCTAATCATGAATGATTCACGAAGACAAAAGAGCTACTTACACGACGCCATTGCCGCAAGTAAAGTAAGGAGCTGAAAGGAGCTAAAAGTGACAAAATAGCTGGGGTTTAATAAATAATTCTATTACAAAACAACAGCTTGCTAAAAATGATAATTTAGTTAAGCTTGAGACTCCTGTGAAGCCTGCCTATAAAAGATTTGGGTTTGCAGACCTGTAGTGCGGGTGTACAGTTGTGTGGGTGTATACGTTTGTGTCGACGCACTGCTGTGTGGAGCCCTCTCTCTCCTTCTACTTCTCTCCTATCTTGCCTGCCATTTCGTGAATGGAGACGAGAGTACACGTCTCCGGAGAGAACTAGAGAGAAGGAGAGACATTTTTTCTCTAGTAAAGACCAAGTCACGGGACACATAAACAGTGGGTTAGCTGTATGCACGTACCGGTAATGTACATGTATTCTAAATTTCTATGTGATAGTTGTGCAGTACACCCAAATTTCTATTTTGGGAACAGATGAATTATGCCTGCCTATAGCATTCCAACTCCGGTTAAACAAGCCCTTTGTGTATTTTTGTATGAATATGACGATGTATGAAACATATTCTATAATTTTCTGCTTAATTCTTCTAACGCTCAATTGTTCTAACGGTATCAAGAGAATTAATTATACAGAAAGCACTATATTAGGTAAAAGCAACTTATTACACTTAAAATGCTCGTCTGCAGATTGAGTCATTTTTAACTTCGAAACCACAGAATATATACGTATACTGAGTAACATTTGCAAAAGTAGCCAAATTTTGCGCCACTAAGCAACTTCTCCTGGATTAAGGAATTTTCTGAATCAAACATTGCAATTCGAACGTTGCTGCTAGGTTTGAAAAACTAAATAAACGATGTTAGCATTACTTTTGTGGTGACAGGATCGCTCAGAGTAATCCTGTATGCCAGGGGCGTAGCCAGAGGGGGGGGCAAGGGGGGCCGTGGCCCCCCAATCACCAACTCTGGCCTTGGCGCCCCCCCCTAAAAGAAACTGGCGCCCCCCCCCCCCTAAAAGAAACTGGTGCCCCGGCCCCTCCTAAAAGAAACTGGCGCCCCCCCCTAAAAGAAACTGGCGCCCCCCCTATAAGAAACTGGCGCCCCCCCTAAAAGAAACTGGCGCCCCCCCCCCTAAAAGAAACTGGCGCCCCCCTATAAGAAGCTGGCGCCCCCCCCTAAAAAAAACTGGCGCCCCTATAAGAAGCTGGCGCCCCCCTATAAGAAGCTGGCGCCCCCTAACTCACGCCCCCCCCCAATCAAAATTCCTGGCTACGCCCCTGCTGTATGCCCCCGTGTGGTGTAGAATGAGTTTTACAACTTGCAAGAGAGATCCTTTACAGAAAAGTTTTGCAGATCCTCCGTCAGCCGGGCGGCCATTGCCTGGCATCCAGCAGCATGGAGTTCCTCAGCTGCTGGTTCAGGCGATCATGGACTTCTACAGCTCGTCCAAGGCTTTTGTCCAGACTGACCACGGCCCTACATCTGAATATGCCACCACCTCCGGGGTCCTGCAAGGTGACACCCTATCACCGTTTCTATTCGTTATCCTGATCGACTACGTCATGCGGCTGGCTCTGCGCGACGAAGACAGCTATAAAATGGTGCCTCGCCGCAGCTCCCACTTTCCCTGTGTCAAGCTGACCCGCCTCGCCTACGCCGACAACTTGGCGCTGACCTGCTGCAACCCCGAAGCTGCGCAGAGGGCGCCGATTCGGGAAAGCACGTGGGGCTCCACATCAACTACGGCAAGACAGAGGTGCTGCATGTTGGCATTGCCAAATTTCCACCGCTGCTTCGACAGGACGGCAAATCCATCGCACCGTGCAACCAGTTCAAGTATCTGGGCGTCCTGGTCACTGACCCGGATGCCATTGTCAACAGCCGCAAGTAGCTGGCGTGGCGGGCCTCCCACCTTCTCCGCTCCATCTTCAACTGCCGGCTCGCCACCGACAGCCTGAAGGTCGCCCTCTTCCGCTCGGCAGTTGAGACGGTGCTGACCTATATGAGCTGGAAGCTGTTCCCATGACTGCCACTCGTGAGGCGAGCTTGGAGGCCTGCCTCCTGCGCAATGCCCTGGGCATCTGGTTCCCCGAGCGCGTGAGCAACGCCGAGCTGGCGGCCCGGACCCGCGCGCGTGCCTCCCCTGGGCCGCACCCTGCAGAGGCGACGCCAGATGTTGATCGGCCACTGCCTGCGAGCCTACACACGGGGCACCGGGCCCCCGCTTGCCGACCTGCGACCTTGTGGGAGACGCCGCCGGGGCCAGGAGCGCTGCATCACTCTGACCGACACTTTTCTCACTGACTTGCAGGCTCTGGGCTTTACCCCTCAGTCTGCAACTGGGCTGGACTCAGCTGTTTTCCACAAGCGGGTGCTTCGCTGGACCCCTGCTGTGCCAGCGTCTGTTAAAAAAATAATAATAGAGATCCGAGAGAGACGGCGGGGTGGGCCTCCTCTGACAGAGGCCGGGGGAAAGTCCAGGAATAAGTATGCCAGCAAAAGGCGTAAGAAGGAGTCGCGCTCATGATAGCTTGACAAGCGCGGCCTTGAACCCTATATATATATATTGAGGGCTTCAAGAATCCCTTTCACCTCTAGTAGGGCACTGTTCCGAATGAAGCCGGCGAAAGAAATAGCCGGTGTCAAGTTGTCAGTGTACAGTATCTCTACCAAAGGCGGCCACCGGGTCAGGTAGCGCCGAAAGTTAGCTGTGGATCGGTCTAAAATTGCTTATACTGCAAGCTAATAAAGGTCATCTCATACACTTACTCGACCAGTAGAGTCTTTTATTGATTACTTCTGCTCGTTTTTAATAAACTCTAGAATTTGAAGTGTTTCAAAAGGATTATTTCCTATCCCATAATCAGTTTTAGTATACCAAATAAAGTATACTAAAAACAGAGAGCAGTAGTAGATCGACTGATGCGTTGCATTTCTAATTGATTTTCCGGCCTAGAGGGTAAAATCTTCGTGAAAAGCATCTTTTAATCGTATTAAAGATAAACTTAGAATTAATTTTTAGTAAAATAAACACGTAAATTATTTTTTCTTAATTGTACCTTATTTTTAAACGACTCTACATAAGTGTGAAAACTTTGTTTTAAATTTTCTAGGGTTTAAAACGTTCAAAGGAAACTAAAAACGCGCACATTTAACAAACAGAATAATAGAAAATTTAAGGCTTAACCCCAGTCGCTTGCAATTGTTTTTTATCGTTTGACCTGTTTGGCGACTATCAGATTATTAATTGTCATGAACCCTCTGACGGACTCTGATAAAAGAAAGGGTGCCATAAGTGTACGTGGCATTGCTGAGGTAGAAAATGTAGCGAATATTAAGAAGACATTCAACCGACACCTTCATTTCACGTTGGTTAAAGATCGCAATGTTGCTACACCGAGAGACTTTTACCTTTCATTGGCCCACACCGTTTGGGATCATCTTGTCAGTCGGTGGATTAGAACTCAGCAGTTCTACTATGATCAGGATCCTAAGGTAAATTTCATTGTTGTCTATGTTGTCTATAATTGCCTAGGTTTTTTACGAGCCAAGCTTGGGTCCAGTAGCGCAACCAGAAATTTGTTGGGGGGATTCTGGAGGGTAAGGACCCAAGGAGGGGCGGTGGGAATGCAGCTCTGTATTTTGGCGAAAATTCGCTTGCAACCCGCCTTTGATTTTTTTCTGGTCTCCACCTAGGAGGGGGGGCGACTTAAATTGTGTAATAGACCCTTATTACCAGGTAATTTGGTTGCTTTTTATGCTTTTTTGGCAATACTATTTATAGCAAAAAAATTTATACATGCAAAGATTTGTTTAAATGCCCTTTTACAAGCTTGAAAAAACTGGAAAGCTTGAAATTTGAGCTTAAAAATGAACTTTTTCATCTTTTTTCTACTTCACAATAACTCTTACATGTAATTTTATAAAGTGCATACCAGGTGTGCATGCATACTATCTTCTCAGGAGCGATGCACGCCAACTGTGCACGCCTAATTTTGGTGTGCAAGGCCTGAATTTTTGGGCATATACTAGGGCCTACATGATCCAAAGTGTGAGGCGACTACCGACACCCCCTGGTTGTGCCACTTCTTGAGTCAAGTAGACCAGTCAATATTAAGTAGTATGTTATTGCCTATTATACTATTTAATTATAGTATTTATATTTTATCTACTATTATAAAAGTTATAAATAATTTAAGTAAGGATATTTATAAAATAATATTATAGTAGGCCCTATAGTGGCAATATGGATGTAGACAATTTCTACTAGGGTTTTTTTTCTTGCTATTTCTTGCTAGAGTTAGAAAATTGCACTTTATGCTCACTTTCAGGGTGCAAGTTTAAAGCTCAAAGTGCAATTTCTTTTTTTATTGTTTAAAGCAATAAAGGCAATGGAAATAAGGCTTTAAAGGAAAAATAGGTTATGAAATTGCATTTAAACTGCACCCACTTCTCAATTTCAAGGTGCAATTTTTTAATTTTTCCTTAGCCCTTTTAGTAATAGCCATTTTGTTTTAAATAGAAAATTACCTTGCAAATCTTAAAGGATATTAAACTTAAAATTTTATAATATTCTGAAATGGTTAGGCCCTAAATGTTGCTTTATTTTGTTTATATTTATAATTACAGAGTTACAGTATTTTGAATTTATGTTTTCCAATCCAAATTTAATGTCTATTGAATATCTTTGCTTTTTATGTGGTTATCATTTCATGAGGAATAAAGATTCTATATAGGTTTATAGTTTAAATGTGTAATTATTCTAGGACAATTCAAAATAATCTACACTGAAAAAACCATTAAAATTAGTTTGATTTATTTTTCTAAATATATCAATCTTTTAATAGAAATTTTCAAATATATTTGTTATATTTGTTATTTGTTTATAAATTTGTTATCATTATATAGTATATACAGCTGTTTCAATAGACAGACACAAAATAGATTCATAAAACCAATGAACCAAGCCATATCATTATAATGCTAGTTTTTAGGCATAGGACCTTACTTTACTGTTGCCAGATCATTGGATCTTCTATTGCTAAAATGTCTGCCAGATTGACAGAAAAAAGATAATAGTGCACACTACCTAGCAGTCAGGGGGGCCGTAGCCCAGCGGTAGCACAGCTGCTCTGGTGTGCCAGCAACCCAGGCTCGATTCCAAGTGCAGTCACATTAATTTGGGGCTGAATTGGAATCTCGGCTTGGCTTTGCTCATGCAATTAACGGCCTTGAGAGCCAACCCCCCAAGGCACAGTGAAGTGTACATGCCTAACGATAAAATAAAGTTAGGGCCGCTGTATACTCCTGTGTGAGTGTGTGCCTGCATATGTATCCGCACGCTTGTATGCCTGCTCAAGGGAGTTGGCAGAATGGGCAGTAATGCCTTTCGCCGGTTGTGTGCCTATGTCGCTTAAAGTGCGCCAGGGTGCACACAACCCCCTTGCCTCTAATAAAAAAAACTACCTAGCAGTCTGCAATGTACAAATATGATAGAATACAAGATACAATAAAATTAAGAAAACAATGAAACCAAGAATCTTTCATGTCAACAACTAGGGGGGTGACAGCAATTAGTCTGTGGTTAGGATCCCATTAATCATAATAAATTTCAATGTCAATCAGTTTTACTTATTTTAATTTAACAAAAAATGTTAAATATTATTTTTTTATACACATATAAATTTAAACTTTATTGATTTTGCTTTTATTTGCATCTTTTACTTCTATACACTTCATTATACTACACATTAGTTATACACTGTGCAAACTGTGGTAAACTTGTCAACATACTCATAGTTTATGAATAAAAAGTTGATAAGTTTACCTGGATTCAATTGGTATATTTGTATATATGCAGATAAAATAATTTATATTTCATGTATATAAAAAATAAATGAACATTTCCTAGAAAGCATATTTGTAAAGCAACATAATAAATAATAGATAACAAAATTGAATAAATAAAAAAGTTTAGGCCTAATATGTACTATTAACTAATAATAATATAATAGTATTAAAAGAATTAGTAAGATTAGGCTAGGGTCAATATATAATTGTTCTTTCTTTATTTTATCAAATTTGATTAGACTGTTACAAAGGGCTCATCAACTTAAGTTCATAAAGTGGAGCCTAAGTATCCTAGGTATAAAAATCAAATACTTTTTAATATCATTTAAAATGATATTATTTCAAATGATATATGAAATAATAAATATAATTTTGCTCATAGTTGTTGTGATACCAAGAAGCTAGGTTTGACAAAAAAGGAATTGAAATTGGACTTGGAATTGGTGAAACAAGCAAGGGGATAATTAGGGACTTTTTTATTAGCTTAAGTTGACATAAAAAGTCCCTAAATATCTCCTTGCTTGTTTCACCTATTCCAAGTCTAATTTTCATTTCTTTTTGTCAAACCTAGCTTTGTTGTATCACTGCAACTATGAGCAAAATGATGTATCACTTTTTTGTGTATTTAGGTTACCTGGGTTCCACTTTATGAGCTTAAGTTGATAGTCCCTATGCTTTTGCCATTTTTATGGAAAATTTCTACTGCCAAATTTATCATTAAATTAGTTCATACTCAGGCTATATAGGTCTATCCTAAGGCTTTACTATTATTTTTGGCATATATTTTTGAAATATAACTATGCTTAAGCGCAACCTAGGGATTCACTCAGCCATTTCTATTGGTAACACATACATGTAAGTTGCTATTAGACAGAATAATAGTCACATGACTGCTCTTGGCCAATAGCAACTTGCATGTATGTGTTGCCAATAGAAATGGCTGGGTGATTCCAAAGGTTGTGCATGTATAAATATAACAAACTATACCTCAAAAAAGGTTGCCACTTTTAACTATAACTTTTGCTTTTAATTTCCCTTTTTCTTATAATAGACATGATTTAGCATGTTAAAAGTTGTTTCTCAATTTGGGACATCAAAGCTAGTCTGTTGAAAAAATATAATCAATATAATTTATCAATAACGTCAAGTGTATCTAAAAAGCAAAAGATTATTTAAAGATTTAAAAAAATCATTTATTATACTGACTTTGTATTTTATATTGACTTTTATACTAGAACTCACCAATTTTTTAAAGTTTTAAAATATAAAAGCACTTTTTGAAAGTATCACTGTTTTTTAAAGGCCAATTCCTATAAAAAAAAGATAACCTAGTTTGTTATTATCCCAGTGAAAGCTAGATAAATGTTTTGAAAGGGTTTTTATTTGACAAAATATTCTTTTCTTTTTCTAGTTTGTATTTGCTATTCTATCTGTATAGCTATATTGCTAAGTTATGCATTTGCAAAAAACCTACTTTTCCTCAAAGTTGCCTTCCATTCACATAATAAAGTCATGAAACCCTCACTAGAAGTCCTGAGCATTAGTTTTTTCTATATATTTTTTTCTTAGTTTGCTTTTTTACTTACTTTTTTTCTAGTAAGTTCTATATTAGTTCCCATTTATTTTTAGAAGACAATGATAAATTGAATAGACAATTAAGCACTTACAACACTAGAGTAGGAAGCTATTATGTCATATCTGTATAGTCATTAAATTACACAGGCTATGCAACTTCCATGGATAGGGTAAAAATCTTTGCCATCAAAAATTGGGTCCAAAAAGTTATTAATTTTGTCATTTAGTCTTGGTCTACCACAATTCATACTAGCTAGTGCCTAGATTGGCTAGCAGATTAAAGCTCTACCCTAGGGAAAGTCTATATAAATGGTGACTTTATTAAAAAGGTAATTAATTCTAAAAACATGTAACAGCTAAAAACTTTTCCTTACCCCATAATCAGCGCATCTACTACCTGTCCATGGAGTTCTACATGGGCCGCACCCTGACTAACACCATGACTAATCTGGGCCTGACCCAGGCCATTGACGAGTCGCTCTATCAGCTGGGCCTCGAGCTTGAGGAACTCGAAGAGATTGAAGAGGACGCCGGGCTGGGCAATGGCGGTCTCGGCCGGCTGGCCGCCTGCTTCCTGGACTCCATGGCCACCTTGGGCCTGGCCGCCTATGGCTATGGCATTCGCTACGACTATGGCATCTTCCAGCAGAAGATTGCCGACGGTTGGCAAGTCGAAGAGCCAGACGACTGGCTGAGATTCGGAAATCCGTGGGAGAAGGCCCGGCCTGAGTACCTGCTGCCTGTGAATTTCTATGGCCGAGTGGAGACTGCGCGCAACGGTGCCAAGAAGTGGGTGGACACCCAGGTCATCTTTGCTATGCCCTACGATACGCCTGTGCCTGGGTGAGTTTGGAACCCTGCTTGTTTTATTTACTCATTCTGGTGCAGATTGATGCGTTAAAACACGCATAAATTCCCCCCAGTTCCTTGACTATATCTGATCAATTCCCCTCGGTTCCTTGACTATATCTGATCAATTCCCCTTGGTTCCTTGACTATATCTGATCAATTCCCCTCGGTTCCTTGACTATATCTGATCAATTCCCCTTGGTTCCTTGACTATATCTGATCAATTCCCCTCGGTTCCTTGACTATATCTGATCAATTCCCCTTGGTTCCTTGACTATATCTGATCAATTCCCCTTGGTTCCCTGACTATATCTGATCGATTCCCCTCGGTTCCTTGACTATATCTGATCAATTCCCCTTGGTTCCTTGACTATATCTGATCAATTCCCCTTGGTTCCCTGACTATATCTGATCAATTCCCCTTGGTTCCTTGACTATATCTGATCAATTCCCCTTGGTTCCTTGACTATATCTGATCGATTCCCCTCGGTTCCTTGACTATATCTGATCAATTCCCCTCGGTTCCTTGACTATATCTGATCAATTCCCCTTGGTTCCTTGACTATATCTGATCAATTCCCCTCGGTTCCTTGACTATATCTGATCAATTCCCCTTGGTTCCTTGACTATATCTGATCGATTCCCCTCGGTTCCTTGACTATATCTGATCAATTCCCCTTGGTTCCTTGACTATATCTGATCAATTCCCCTTGGTTCCTTGACAATATCTGATCAATTCCCCTCGGTTCCTTTTGACTATATCTGATCAATTCCCCTTGGTTCCTTGACTATATCTGATCAATTCCCCTTGGTTCCTTGACTATATCTGATCAATTCCCCTCGGTTCCTTTTGACTATATCTGATCAATTCCCCTTGGTTCCTTGACTATATCTGATCAATTCCCCTTGGTTCCTTGACTATATCTGATCAATTCCCCTTGGTTCCTTGACTATATCTGATCAATTCCCTCAGTACATTGACTAACAAAAAACCCATTGACTCCCTAAGTAAAGTCTGAATACTTTAGAAATCCTTGGTGATAAAAACTGATTGGCTAATAATAAATGCCCTCCACCCCTCCCAGCTACGGCAATAACAACTGCAACACGCTGCGTCTGTGGACAGCCAAAGCTCCGCAGAACTATATCTGATCAATTCCCCTTGGTTCCTTGACTATATCTGATCAATTCCCCTTGGTTCCTTGACTATATCTGATCAATTCCCCTCGGTTCCTTTTGACTATATCTGATCAATTCCCCTTGGTTCCTTGACTATATCTGATCAATTCCCCTTGGTTCCTTGACTATATCTGATCAATTCCCCTTGGTTCCTTGACAATATCTGATCAATTCCCCTCGGTTCCTTTTGACTATATCTGATGAATTCCCCTTGGTTCCTTTTGACAATATCTGATCAATTCCCCTCGGTTCCTTTTGACTATATCTGATCAATTCCCCTTGGTTCCTTGACTATATCTGATCAATTCCCCTCGGTTCCTTGACTATATCTGATCAATTCCCCCCAGTTCCTTGACTATATCTGATCAATTCCCCTTGGTTCCTTGACTATATCTGATCAATTCCCCTTGGTTCCTTGACTATATCTGATCAATTCCCCTTGGTTCCTTGACTATATCTGATCAATTCCCCTTGGTTCCTTGACTATATCTGATCAATTCCCCTTGGTTCCTTGACTATATCTGATCAATTCCCCTTGGTTCCTTGACTATATCTGATCAATTCCCCTTGGTTCCTTGACTATATCTGATCAATTCCCCTTGGTTCCTTGACAATATCTGATCAATTCCCCTTGGTTCCTTGACTATATCTGATCAATTCCCCTTGGTTCCTTGACTATATCTGATCAATTCCCCTTGGTTCCTTGACTATATCTGATCAATTCCCCTTGGTTCCTTGACTATATCTGATCAATTCCCCTTGGTTCCTTGACTATATCTGATCAATTCCCTCAGTACATTGACTAACAAAAAACCCATTGACTCCCTAAGTAAAGTCTGAATACTTTAGAAATCCTTGGTGATAGAAACTGATTGGCTAATAATAAATGCCCTCCACCCCTCCCAGCTACGGCAATAACAACTGCAACACGCTGCGCCTGTGGACAGCCAAAGCTCCGCAGAGCTTCAATCTGCACTCATTTAACTCCGGTGAGTACATCTCGGCCGTGTGCGACCGCAACGAAGCCGAGAACATCAGCCGAGTGCTCTATCCAAACGATAACTTCTTCGAAGGCAAGGAGCTCCGTCTCAAACAGGAGTACTTCTTAGTCGCCTCCACCCTGCAGGACATCATTCGCCGATTCAAGGCCTCGAAATTTGGCTCAACCGCTCACGTGCGCACGGACTTTACCGCCTTCCCGGACAAGGTGGCCATCCAGCTGAATGACACGCATCCCAGCCTGGCCATACCCGAGCTCATGCGGGTGCTTGTTGACATTGAAGGCCTGAAATGGGAGGAGGCCTGGGACATCTGCGTGAAGACCTTCGCCTATACTAATCACACTATCCTGCCCGAGGCTCTGGAGCGCTGGCCAGTTGCCACCCTGCAGTACTGCCTGCCCCGTCACCTGGAGATTATCTACGATATCAACCAGCGCTTCATCCATCTTGTGCTGGAAAAATTCCCCGGCGACATGGACCGCGTTCGCCGGATGAGCCTAGTTGAGGAGGACGGCGACAAGCGCATCAACATGGCCTACCTGTGCGTGGTTGGCAGCCACGCTGTGAATGGCGTTGCCCGGATCCACTCTGAGCTCATCAAATCTGACGTGTTCCGCGATTTCTACGCCATGTGGCCGGAGAAGTTCCAGAACAAGACTAACGGAATCACGCCTAGGCGTTGGCTGCTGCTGTGCAACCCCAACCTGTCTGAGCTTATCACTGAGAAGATTGGATTCGACTGGGTCACCGATCTGTTCAAACTGCGCGGCCTGGAGTCGCTGCAAAATGATCAGAATTTCTTGCGCGAACTAATGAAGGTTAAGGATCAGAATAAACGCAAGTTTGCCGAATATATTGACCGCGAGTTCAAGATCAAGGTCGACCCTTCGAGCATGTTTGACATACAGGTTTGTTTTACTTATAATCTTATAGCCGCCATTTGTTCTCAATGTGCTCAAGTTCCCTGTTCTATAAATCTTGTTATTTATAGACGAAACAATTGGAAACTTGGAAACCAATCTCCTGAGAACGCTGAAGTTTTAGCTTATCTCACCAATTTCCCTGAAGCCCTAGTGGATCCCAGAAATTCCACTGAAGCCCTAGTCGATCCCAGAAATTCCACTGAAGCCCTAGTCGATCCCAGAAATTCCACTGAAGCCCTAGTCGATCCCAGAAATATCCATGAAGCCATAATCAATCATAGAAATTCCCATAGAAGCCATAATCAATCATAGAAATTCCCATAGAAGCCATAATCAATCATAGAAATATCCATAAAGCCATAATCAATCATAGAAATATCCATAAAGCCATAATCAATCATAGAAATTCCCGTAGAAGCCATAATCAATCATAGAAATTCCCGTAGAAGCCATAATCAATCATAGAAATTCCCATAGAAGCCATAATCAATCATAGAAATTCCCGTAGAAGCCATAATCAATCATAGAAATATCCATGAAGCCATAATCAATCATAGAAATTCCCATAGAAGCCATAATCAATCATAGAAATTCCCATAGAAGCCATAATCAATCATAGAAATTCCCATAGAAGCCATAATCAATCATAGAAATTCCCGTAGAAGTTATAATCAATCATAGAAATTCCCATAGAAGCCATAATCAATCATAGAAATTCCCGTAGAAGCCATAATCAATCATAGAAATTCCCGTAGAAGCCATAGTTGATCCTGGAAATTCCCTTGAAACCCTTGAGAATCTCAGCAGCATTTGATGCCTCATCCGCCGCCCTTAATTCGCAGGTGAAGCGCATTCACGAGTACAAGCGCCAGCTGCTCAACTGCCTGTACGTGATCACGCAGTACAATCGCATCAGAGACAATCCGCAGGGCAAGCACGCGCCCAGGACTGTCATGATCGGCGGCAAGGCCGCTCCAGGCTACCACATGGCCAAGCTGATCATCAAGCTCATCAATTCGGTCGGCCGGGTCGTCAACAACGATCCCATTGTTGGCAAGCGACTTCGGGTTGTATACCTAGAAAACTATCGAGTCAGTCTGGCCGAGAAGATCTTCCCGGCAGCCGATCTGTCCCAGCAGATTAGCACAGCCGGCACCGAGGCTTCTGGCACCGGCAACATGAAATTCATGCTAAACGGAGCCCTGACTATTGGCACAATGGACGGCGCCAATGTTGAAATGTGCGAAGAGATGGGCCGCGAGAATATGTTCGTATTCGGCATGTCAGTTGATCAAGTCAAGGAGCTAGGCCAGCGCGGCTATAAACCGCGTGAATACTACGAGAAGAATGGCGAGCTGCGCCGCTGCCTGGACATGATCCGGGATGGCGCTTTCTCGCCGGAGAATCCTGCTTTGTTTCAAGAAATTTACAACAATTTGGTGAACCACGATCGCTTCATGCTCCTGGCCGACTATGAGGACTATATGCGGGCTCAGGATGTGGTGTCCGCCACCTACATGGTGAGTTCTAACGCATCCTGTTTCGTCCCTTCATGATCATTGAGTGCCCCTTCATGACATGACCATTGAGTACCCCTTCATCACATGATCATTGAGTACCCCTTCATGACATGATCATTGAGTATCCTTCATGATCATTGAGTACCCCTTCATGACATGATCATTGAGTACCCCTTCATGATCATTGAGTACCCCTTCATGACATGATCATTGAGTACCCCTTCATGACATGATCATTGAGTACCCCTTCATGACATGATCATTGAGTACCCCTTCATGATCATTGAGTACCCCTTCATGACATGATCATTGAGTACCCCTTCATGACATGATCATTGAGTACCCCTTCATGACATGATCATTGAGTACCCCTTCATGATCATTGAGTATCCCTTCATGACCATTGAGTATCCTTCATGATCATTGAGTACCCCTTCATGACATGATCATTGAGTACCCCTTCATGATCATTGAGTACCCCTTCATGATCATTGAGTACCCCTTCATGACATGATCATTGAGTACCCCTTCATGACATGATCATTGAGTACCCCTTCATGATCATTGAGTATCCTTCATGATCATTGAGTACCCCTTCATGACATGATCATTGAGTACCCCTTCATGACATGATCATTGAGTACCCCTTCATGACATGATCATTGAGTACCCCTTCATGACATGATCATTGAGTACCCCTTCATGACATGATCATTGAGTACCCCTTCATGACATGATCATTGAGTACCCCTTCATGATCATTGAGTACCCTTCATGATAAACAAGTACATCTTCATGATGATTGAGTACACCTTCATAGTAGCTGAGTACCCCTTCAAGGTCATTAAGTACATCCCTTCATGATTATTGAACTGTTTGACTGCCAAAACCATATATTGGCTAACTGGAGACCCTGTTATGCTTTTAAACACAGATAGTTACTGTGTACACTCGGCAACCTGTTAAAGTTTCCACCTCGAAACCAGTGGTCAAACTTGCTCAGATCTCAGCCCCAAGTGACGCAACTCACACTAAGCCAGTGGTTCTTCTCGTCTCAACTGGGGGTCGGCAATGCCCCAGCTTAGGCCGGCGAGGAGAGAGTAAATAGTTATGGCTAGAGTTGGTTAATGTTGCTAATAAAAAGCCTACAAATGACAAATTCACGCAAGTTGCGGTTCATTCATTACTAGTGCGCACTGTACGACGCATGTGTTTTAGTCTCATCTTATCCAGCCAGGTACCCTAACATGTCAGCCATCAGCAGTTTATAGTGCTGTATACAATGCTTATTTTTTGCTCTCATAATTCCAAAACATTGCAAATTCTCTCTCTTATATTCTTCTTATTCTATTCTGCCCAGCCTACGGGTGGCATCGCAGACTGAATTCATTGCTTGTCTAGGCTAATGCAGTTTACCTCAACTGTAGCTTAAAAAGTACGTACAGCCAGCACTCTATTTTCTCGCTCCTCCTCCCCTCTATCTCTCTCCCCTCTCTCTATCTGTACCTGCAAGCCAACGAACAGCCTTTCACGACATTTAACGTTTGCATGGCTCCACGCTACTAGCATATATAGGTTTCTGCATGCAGTTCTGTCGGCCGTTTTTAAAGTACACAATTGTCTTTTCTACTGCTGATATAGTGATAATACTGCTTATGTGTGTTTGTATTTTTGTGTCTTGATACAGTTGTGATCTTGTTTATCTGGCATATGGACAGGCACCACGGAACCAGATTCCAGTGCCAGTATATAGAAATTAAATGCGCTGTTTTTGATATCTTTTAACGTCTATGTTGCATCAATTGTGCAAATTCCACTTTCGCTATACATTACTTCTTGTTTACAAGAGAAGTAGTATGTACTGTAAATCATACACGATTTAGTTCCCAACCAAAAACACCAATCACCGACAGGACACGAACAAGTGGGCGAAAATGAGCCTGCTCAATATCGCCGCGTCTGGAAAGTTCTCGTCTGATCGCACCATCATGGAGTACGCCAAGGACATCTGGGGCGTTGATCCGCACGGCATTAAGTTGCCGGCCCCGCACGAGAAGCCGCTTAGCGACGAAGCTGCCGCAGCCGCTGTTGCCGCCGCTGGCAACAAGAAAGGGGCGAAGTAAAAGGACGACAAGCTCTTTTTTGTCGGCTAGAAATTGACGCTTTGCGGTAGAATAGAAAATTTTTTCAGTTTTGAACTTTAGCGCCTCTACTTGGCCCTATAAAAGTAAATTAGTGTTTTTTTCATCACAGATACTAAAACCAGCGTTGGTCCAACGAGCTTCCTGCTCTAACTGTGACAAGTCTGAGGTCTTGTCGCAAAATCCGACAGCTATTTGCACTCTATATGCTGCTATAGACTAAAGAAAGTAGCATAAATCGGGACCAATCGAGTGTTTTAGGATCTGTGGTTTTTTTCTCTAATTCGAAAACTTGCTAACCTATCAACTCCCAGTCTGAAATCTACAGGAGCACCACGTGTCTTACCACCTCTCCTAGTACTAATGACTATATACATGTAGTTTAGTTCAATAAAATTTTTGAAAAATAGCTTTTTAGGTTATGAATTTTTACAAAAATGTAATTGGTCATGTCTATACGGCATCCTAACTTGAGCCTTGCTTCCCCCATGTGTTTATCGCGTATAACTACGCTCATACAATAGTTTCTATCTTTCATATTTCATCCATAGTGTTGCTTTTTTATTTCCTGCTTGCCTGTCAACCTTTTGATTGGCACATTTTAGTTGTAGTTGTTTTGCTTAGATTTCATACTCGTAGATTATAGCTAGAGTGCGGATCATATAATGGTGATTATTTATTCACCTTACTAATTAGTAAATATCTGTAGGATTTGCAAATTTTCTTCTGTTGTGTGTTTTTTGTTCGTTTTTTAAACAACTTCAGTTGTGAGCACAGGTTGGAATTCTCTCTAGACAAAATTACAGGTGTTAATAAGATTATTGAGGATACTTTAGAAAGACATTGCCAAGCGGAGTTGCCTTCAATTTTTGTCTGTCTCAGACTAAAATAAAAAGCTGTTATACTGTTATGTGAAGTCATTTTTTTCAATAACTTCTTCTTGGTAACTCATCTACTGTTCTCATAAATGTACACACGAGGCTTAACTAATCTTGATCTATTTAATTCAATCATTAGAACAATTATAAGCTACAAATTTCAACAGACCACACTGCCCGGTGCCCGCTAAACTGTGGTTTCTAAAGCAGAAACTGTCGCTAGCGAGCGGATGAACATTTGACCAGTGAAATTTAAATACTGTTTTTATAACAAATCAAAATCATTTTTTGTCTCTTCTGTTATCGAAAAACACATTTTCCTCATTTTACATCCATCGATTAAAACAAAAAAAATTGTTCAATTTAACTTTTTTTCATCATAAAAACAATTAGCCATTTTTAAACAAAAAAATCGCACTTTTTTCTACACTACTCATTGGCTTGTGGTCTTTAGTAGTATATATAATCTACTCGTATAAGTTGTGTTTGCCTAAGTAATATTGTGTGTTTTTTTTATTTCTTTCTATGCAAGAATCGGCTCTCCGCTGGCATGTCTTACGAATAACAAATTCTAAGTAGCGGCTTGTTGGGTTGAACAGATAATTTAAATTGGTAGAAAAACTCTAGTGTGCTCACACTGCTCATGTTGTAGCTTATAATATATGTAGAATATCTATTTATGAATCGCTTTCCCCCTATTATGATTATAATCTATTAAACAGAGTGTGTGATTTTTTGAAAACATTTTTTTATGATAGTTCATCCAATCATCTTTTTCGCGCCCGTTAGAATTTGTTATAATTTATAATTTAGTTTAACTTTCTTAACGTAGTAGCCGCTCTACCTATAGACAGCAGCATAGTTTAGCAATAATCAATTAATCCATTAATGATTTCCTTTTCCTAACCCGCTAATTTATTTGTATAGTTTAGTACCGAATAATTCTTATTTTGCCTCGCCGAAGGACTACATTAGTAATCATAATAACTAAATAAATTAGAGTTGACTGTCTATTTATCCTTAAAATACTGGCCTTTGCCTTCGCCTATTTTCATGCGTGGTGCATGCCAACTTAGTAGTATGGGTAAATGACATACTGTTTTATGTTGCATGGGGTATTCTTGCCATACTAATCTGGATCATGGGGTATTCCTGCCATACTATTCTGGATCATGGGGTATTCTTGCCATACTATTCTGGATCATGGGGTATTCTTGCCATACTATTCTGGATCATGGGGTATTCTTGCCATACTATTCTGGATCATGGGGTATTCTTGCCATACTATTCTGGATCATGGGGTATTCTTGCCATACTATTCTGGATCATGGGGTATTCTTGCCATACTATTCTGGATCATGGGGTATTCTTGCCATACTATTCTGGATCATGGGGTATTCTTGCCATACTATTCTGGATCATGGGGTATTCTTGCCATACTATTCTGGATCATGGGGTATTCTTGCCATTCTATTCTGGATTATAGAGTATTCTTGCCATACTAATCAGGATCATGGAGCATTCTTGCCATACTATTCTGGATCATGGGGTATTCTTGCCATACTATTCTGGATCATGGAGTATTCTGGCCATGCTATTCTGGCTCATAGGGTATTTTGCTACAATTTTAGGATCATGGAGTATTTTGCCACACTTTTTTCGGTCATGGGGTATTGTTATACTCTACTATATTAGAATCATGGGGTATTGCTATACTTCATGGGGTATTGCTATGCTGTACTATATTAGGATCATGGGTATTGCCATACTTTACTCTATTAGCACCATGGGGTATATCCCTGCTCTTCTAGAATCATTAGGTTATTTATTTATTTATGCCCATTGCACGTATGTTATAAGACCATAAAACCGTCCTCATATTCCATATCTCTCCCCATCTCTGCACTGCTAGCTCAGCACAGCCATGCTGCTGCCGCAGGTGCTACGCGGCGTTGGCCGCAGTCTCACAATGACATGCGAAGAGGAGCCCCTGTCAGACATTCAACTGCAAGAGCTGGATAGGCGCAGAGCCAATCTGGAGCGTTTTCAATCCGGCATGCGACCCCTAGCCGAGGCTGTGAATGTTGTCGGCACCGCCGAGGAGGCCGCCACAGATGCCAACGGCCTTCTGCTGACTAGTTCGCTTGGCGTACTAGCTCACGCTGGCGTAGCAGCTGCTCACGAAGCTCTAGCTCAGCAGGACTGGCGACTGGACCGGCTGCTGACTGAAGATGGCGCGCCAGCCGTCATCTGCCAGCGACAGGCGCAGCGGTCCAGCCCGGTCAAAGGCGCCCTAGCCGGACTGGGCGTCGGCGATGAAGAGCACCAGGCTCTGGATTTGGCCGAATCCGCCTTCCAGCATAGGGATCAGGGAGCGATTCACATCTCCAGCTGCGTGCAGCGGCCCAAGCATAACGGCTTGTTGGTCCAGGGCCGGGTTGCCGGCCTCACCGATCCGCTGCCGCCCGGAGTTCGGGTTGCCACCGCGGCTGAGCTCCGCCAGCTCGCCAGCGCCGAGGCTGACGCTGCAGCCGCCGCCGCTGCCGCTGCTGCTGCCGCCGCTGCTGCTCAGTCTGCCGCAAAGGTTTGTCAACAAATCTGATATTGGGATCGCTATCCGAATCTTGGGATCTCTATCCCTAATCATGGGATCTCTATCCCTAATCTTGGGATCTCTATCCCTAATCATGGGATCTATATCCCGAATCTTGGGATCTCTATCCCTAATCATGGGATCTATATCCCGAATCTTGGGATATCTATCCGAATCTCGGGACCTCTATCCGGAATCTTGGGATCTCTATCCAGAATCTTGGAATCTCCACAACCCGAATCTTGCATTCCCTCCCCGCAGGGCTCGGAGGCTGTCGCTGCTACACAAGCGGAATCGGCAGCTGACGAAGAGGGCCTTCCCCTACTAGAAGAAGGCATCGAAATTGTCACTTTTGGCGACGATCCAAATCAATTGTACGTGCACGACTCTCAGAATCCGTGCGATCAGGATGGCAATACGGTGAGTGCGACTGTATGTCAATAAATGGTCTGCGGCTAACTTTTCAAATGCATTCAGGATAGGATGTGAAAGTCATATACAAATAGGGATATAATGTAAAAGTAATGTACAAATACGAGTATGGGATATAATGTGAAATTCATGTACAGATATGGGATATAATGTGAAAGTCATGTACAAATATGGGATATAATGTGAAAGTCATGTACAGATATGGGATATAATGTGAAAGTCATGTACAAATATGGGATATAATGTAAAAGCCATGTACAAATATGGGATATAATGTGGAAGTCATGTACAGATATGGGATATAATGTGAAAGTCATGTACAAATATGGGATATAATGTGAAAGTCATGTACAGATATGAGATATAATGTGAAAGCCATATACAAATATGGAATACGACGTAAATTTCATGTACAATCATGGGTAGGAAGGATTCTGGCAGTAATTTTAGGCCTATCGATTCGAAATGATATTATCCAACCTCTCGCAGGTGCTGGTGGCCCTAGACGTGTACTACTTCGCCAGGCAGGAGTGCCAGCAGGCCTCCCAGCCGGAGCCACGTCAGGACCTTCGCTTCCGTTGCCACCTGTGCTCAAAGATTCTATATTCGAATTTGAGCACAGTTCGGCACATTCTCGGCCATTTTGAGCCGGCTTCGCAGTCGGTTTCGGCTCTGCTGCAAGACTGCTCGACCGAGATTGTCCGCTGTCCGGCCTGTCCGGCCACCTTTGCCGGACACTACCAGCTGGCCGAGCATCGAGCGGATTCGCACCTGACTCCGGCTGGCCGAAAACTGTGCCGCGTATGCGACAGAGAGTTCGCCAATACGGAGCAGTTCGCCAGGCACATGCGGACTCGCCACCTGCGCAGGCAGATGCCTTACGCCTGCCAGCTGTGCAGCTTCCGGACTAGCGTACTGCGCGACATCCTGACTCACTTCTGCCGGATGCACGCCGCCTCGCCACACCTGCTGTGCCCGCTCTGTCTCAAAGCTATCCGAATCACTTTCCCCAGCTCGTCTGGCGCGGCCTACGCACCTGGGGCGATCGGCGGCGATTCTAGCGGCCTCACCGGCGTGTTCACCCAGCATCTGCAGCGCCACTTTGACGACGATAATTCTTCTTCTGCTGCTGCTGCTTCTAGTAGCGGCAAACGGTGCAACCAGTGCCAGTTGAGCTTTGTTACTAAATCAGATTTGAACATGCACCAGCAGCTGGACCATCGGCCTGGAGATCTGCAGCAGCTCGAGGACTTGGAACAGCACCAGCAGTCTGCCTCGCCTCAGGTTGGTTGCTTGCTTCTGCGCTAGGTCCTTAGTAGGTGTTACAGGTCCTTGGTGGGTGTTACAGTTCCTTGGTGGGTGTTACAGGTCTTTGGTGGGTGTTGCAGGTCCTTGGTGGGTGTTAAAGGTCCTTAGTGGGTGTTACAGGTCCTTGGTGGGTGTTACAGTTCCTTGGTGGGTGTTACAGGTCCTTGGTGGGTGTTACAGTTCCTTGGTGGGTGTTACAGGTCTTTGGTGGGTGTTACAGTTCCTTGGTGGGTGTTACAGGTCCTTGGTGGGTGTTACAGTTCCTTGGTGGGTGTTACAGGTCCTTGGTGGGTGTTACAGTTCCTTGGTGGGTGTTACAGGTCTTTGGTGGGTGTTACAAGTCCTTGGTGGGTGTTACAGTTCCTTGGTGGGTGTGACAGGTCCTTGGTGGGTGTTACAAATCCTTGGTGGGTGTTACAGTTCCATATTGGGTGTTCCAGTTCCTCCCTGGGTGTTACTGGTTAGTTAGTTAGTTAGTTAGTTAGTTAGTTAACTCTATATATTGCATTTCAAAAAATTTCTCAATTTATTCCTAACTTTCTCCCCCCCCCACCTCAACTCTGTCGAGTTAGCTGGATTTAACGTCAGATTTAAGTGCCAAATCAGCTGTCCAAATAGAATTCTTATGCATGTTGTGCGCATTTTCACTTGCAGCAGTTCACTTCCTCTGTTAAATGATCTAAGGCTGTTTTTTTCTAAGGCTGTTCTTTGAGAGCTCTAACTTCAGCTTTTCACGTATGGCCAGCCAAGTAAGATCGTATTAGTGCCCTTGCGATGAACTGACAAATTAGACTCAGATTTGTATATTTAATTATTAATCAGGATCATAGGATTCTCCATAATTGAGTTTAGTAGATTAAATCCTGGGATTGTCGAGTAGGATACTGAGATGATCGATTGGGATAATGAGACTATCGATAAGGATACTGAGCTTATCGATTGTGATACTGAGATTATCGATTAGGATACTAAGATTATCAATTAGGATACTGAGATTATCGATTGTGATACTAAGATTATCGATTGTGATACTGAGATTATCGATTAAGATACTGAGATTATCAATTGTGATACTGAGATAATCGAATGGGATACTGAGATTATCAATTGTGATACTGAGATAATCAAATGGGATACTGAGATTATCCATTAGAATACTGGGATTATCGATTGGGATACTGAGATTATCGATTCGGATATTGAGATTATCGATTAGGATAATAAGATTATCGATTAGTATACTGAGATTATCGATTAGGATATTGAGATTATCGATTAGTAGAATACTAAGATTATCGATTACAATACTGAGGTTGTTAGTTATAATACTGAGATAATTAATTAGAATCTTGGTGAGTGTCAAAGAAGGTCTCTTTCTTGACATTCTACTCGCTCTGCAGAAAGGCCCCGGCTCGTCGCAGCAGCTGAAGTCGCTGAACGCCGCCCCAGCTGAAACGGCCCGCGATCTCAGCGGCGTCGCTTTGCCGCCTCACCTGGACAGCGCCATGCTCTGTCTGGAGTGTCGCCGGCCTCTGAACGGCCCCGACCATCGGCACTATGTGCCCTGCACTGCTGGCCAGTGCCGCTACGCCACCTGCTGCGGGCCCGCCTACCAGCGGCACGTTGCTAGCCACGCTTCCGCCGCCGCTACACCGCCGGTTGCCATGGAAACTGACGACAGCGCCGACAAGAATGAAGACGGCTTGGGCGATTTCTATTGCCCGACTTGCGGATTTGCAACCGACTCTGGCGACAATATGGCTGAGCATTTGGAGGCCGGCGCCTGCGGCTCTCAGAGTGCCCTGCTGCTGCCCGAGATGCCCTGAGTTCATTTATTATAAAATCCGAATGCTACTGCTGCACTTTTGCTGCTCTGTTTAAAGTACTTTGCGAACATTTTTATTTTATTGTCTAATTGGCATTTTTTGCTATTGTTAATTAATAATTTATTATTCATGCTTGCAGCTAATGGAACATTTTTTTCAAAAATTTATATTTGATACTGTAATCTTCGTACGACTATAATGCATCATTAATTACTACGTGTTATAATAGTTGCTATATGTACGTGTTGTGCTACGACAATAGGTCTCCCTATACCTGTTCCGGTTTTAGTTTTTTACTGAGTCATTAATTTCCTTGTTAATAATCTTAAATTTTGTCATGTGCGCGCTCTTTTCTTCTAATTATGAAAAATACAAAACCCTATTACTTTTACGCTCGTGACTTGCACTGCCTGTACTCCTATGCACTGCACTAAAAACCATTGAAGCATAAAAAGCATTGGCCAACACTACAGTATCGTGTTATACTATGCATGCGCTGTCTCTTATGTTAATTACTATCTTGTTTGATGACTTTCATTCAATTTTGTCTCCTCTATCTAGTAGTTAGCAATCCATTAGTGTCCCTACGGGAAGATCAGGATATACAAGCAGGTACAAAAGTACAGATAGACAAATGAGAGGCTTGGCAACTCAGCAACTCCCCATTGAGCCAATTGGCATCTCAGCAACTCCCCATTGAGCCAATTGGCATCTCAGCAACTCCCCATTAAGCCGATTGGCATCTCAGCAACTCCCCATTGAGCATCTCAGCAACTCCCCATTGAGCATCTCAGCAACTCCCCATTGAGCATCTCAGCAACTCCCCATTGAACATCTCAGCAACTCCACATTGAGCATCTCAGCAACTCCCCATTGAACATCTCAGCAACTCCACATTGAGCCTTGGCCTAACAGGTAAAAAAGCTAACGTATAGGTGTTTTACCTGCGCTTAATTAACCCGGATATTCGCATTGCTATATTTCAGCTGGCGGAGAGAAGTGCGGTCTGAGACACGCGAACACCATCATGACCATGAACATCATCGAAAGGTCTTCCACTAGTAGCAGAGGATTATACTACCGGGTTAGGCGCGACTTTCTCGAACGTCGTCGTTTATCGTGCCAACAATTGGAGCAGGAAGCAGCTGAGCAGCAGCAGCAATCGGAAACGCCAAGAAATACAACGCCAATACATTTTGACAGTGGAATAGTTGACAATGTTAACAATGTCCATAACGGACTTTCCGCCGATCTTGCTAGTCACAAAGATGATACGCGCAATCGCGATAACAACAACATTAGCAGTTTAAGCAACAACAACAATAGCGTTTCAAAGCCTGACAACCAGCAGGGCTACGCCACAGCTTACTGTCGTCAGCCGCCTCCACCAAGCGAGCCGACCCGGTGCGTTGTGCTGCACACCCAGGGCACTAAACAGATCTGCTTAGTACCGATTGAATGCCGCGCTGAGCTAGCCAGCATGCACAGCTATTTGCGTCGGATTGCAGACTCTCTGCCTCATCTGCCTATTGACAACGTTGGCAGCGACGTCGCTTGCGTAGCTTACTTCCCGCCTGAAGCCGGTTATTTTCGGGCTAAGTTATTGCGCGTACTGGCTGGCGGATTTGGCTTAGTTGAATTTGTGGACTTTGGCAATAGGTGCTGTCTGCCCGCCTGCCTGTTGCGCTGTTGTCCGCTAGACTTGGCCGAAGATGAGGGCCCGCCGCCGCGTTCCTATCGTAGTCAGCTGGCCGGTTTGTGCCATAGACAGTACGGCGAGGTGGCCGCCGCTTGGTTGGCCAAACGGCTAATGGAACGCGAGGTTAGTTCTTGCCTTGCAACTGTATATATGACTAATGAAGGACCTTTTTGCGGCTAAAAGTGGCCATTTAGTGGGGCTAAAATAAGTGGCCATTTTTAGGACTAATTAGTGGTCGTCTGCATGCCTACTATGAAGCGCTCATTTGCACCACAGATAGACGTTTGTGAGGCTAATAATTAGCTACATGTGAGGCTAATAATTAGCTACTTGTGAGGCTAAGATTTAGCTACTTGTGAGGCTGTTAGTTAACTACATGTGAGGCTAATAATTAGCTACCTGTGAGGCTAATAGTTAACTACCTGTGAGGCTAATAGTTAACTACATGTGAGGCTGATAGCTAACTACCTGTGAGGCTAATAATTAGCTACCTGTGAGGCTAATAGTTAACTACCTATGAGGCTAATAATTAGCTACCTGTGAGGCTAATAGCTAACTACTCGTACTTGTGAGGCTAATATTTAACTACCTGTGAGGCTAATAGTTAACTACCTGTGAGGCTAATAGTTAACTACCTGTGAGGCTAATAGCTAACTACCTGTGAGGCTAATAGTTAACTACCTGTGAGGCTAATAGTTTAATACTTGTAAGGCTAATAGTTAAATACCCGTGAGGCTAATAGCTAATACCTGTGAGGCTAATAGCTAACTACCTGTGAGGCTAATAATAATAAACCCTTGCCCACACCCTGTCCGCCCGCAGGTGCTGGTGGAATTCGGCTGCATGTCCGCAGACGATTCAGCCTGGCCTGTGCAGCTCATCTCCCCGGCCGGCCTGCTAGACGGCCTGCCGCTGGACCGGCCGGAGTTGGCCGAGTTTTTCAGCGAGCAGCACCGGCAGCGGGTGCGCAGCGGCGTACTGCAGGCTGCTTCCAATGGCGGCGGCAGCGGCGAGCGCCTCCCCCACTCTGCCAGCCCGCGCCGGCTGCGCTACACCATCAAAAAGTTGCTTCAAATTGGCGCCGACTGTAATGTCAGCGAAGCGCCGGCCAGCCTGCGCCTGACTGACAATAAACGGCGCGCAGCCGTGTTGCTACCCGGCGGCACGGCCGATCGAGTTCGAGTTCTGCCGCTGGCCGAATTTGCCGGCCAGTTCGAGGCGCTGCACTCGCGGCTGCAGTACCTGTATAGCGAGCTTAGCCAGATGGCGCTGCCGCTTCGCGCCGGCGACATTCGAATTGGCGCCAACTGCGTAGCTAAACTAGACGACGGCCAGTGCTATCGGGCTCGAATTCTCGCCGTTGATAACGACAGCAGCGGTGCAGCCGCTGGCGTCATCGTTCGCCTGGTTGATCTCGGCGCCATGGTGCGCGTGCCGGCGCCGTGCCAGGACCGACGCCTGTTCGCCCTGATCCCCGACGCGGCCAGAGCGGCGCCGGTTCTGTCCGTCGCCTGCGCGCCGCTGTTTAACAAAGCCGGGCCGGACAATTTTGACGCCTCAGCCGAGTTGGCCTCTATTGCCAACTGTCTGCTGCCGGCTGTGCAGTTCTTTGTCACCGCCAACGGTTGCACCTTGGTCAGCCTGTTCGAGCATTGATCTCTCATTGCTTGTTACCTCAGCTAAACACATCGACTTGTTTTGGACAATCGTTTGTTATAATTGAGCCAGTTATCGCAATAGTACATTGAACCCGTATCCATGGTAAACAAGCCCGTTGCTATGCAGCTAGTCACGCAGCTGGTTCTCGTATTCGTATTAGTAATAATAGGCCGTATCCATTGTAAACAAGCCCGTTGCTATGCAGCTAGTCACGCAGCTGGTTCTCGTATTCGTATTAGTAATAATAGGCCGTATCCAAGGTAAACAAGCCCGTTGCTATGCAGCTAGTCACGCAGCTGGTTCTCGTATTCGTATTAGTAATAATGGTCCGTACCCAGGGTAAACAAGCCTGTAATAATTAGTCATTTTTCTGGTATCCGAGGTAAACAAATTAGTTGTTATGCAACATATTAATTACCGTTGATTCGTTTATAATGTTTAAACCCAATATGAACAAGCATTTTCTTTGCGATAAAGTTATGAGCATATTTATTTACAGACTTTTTAGTTTTTGTTATTTTAGGGTTGGTGAAGTGTTTATTAATCAATCCGATATCCGTACTGTAGCACTCTTGACTCTTGATTCGCTTTTCAAAGAGCTAAGATTTGAGCTTCTAATACGAGCTGCATGCATATCTGTCCAGCTGACTTACTTTTAATCAATTCTTCCATACTCTGCAAAGAATCTTTTTTTCCAAATATGCATTAGTCCCTAATCTAAAAGCCTTCCCGCAACTAAGCCTATCAATATTCTTCCTTATTCATGTAAATTGGTAAGCTTAAGCTGACTTATTGTGTATATGCTGTATCTTATTGTACTTTCATGGACCTAACATTACCTTACCCTACCTAATACCGGCCCTTACTGGACCTAACATTACCTTACTCTACCTAATACCGGCCCTTACTGGACCTAACATTACCTTACTCTACCTAATACCGGCCCTTACTGGACCTAACATTACCTTACTCTACCTAATACCGGCCCTTACTGGACCTAACATTACCTTACTCTACCTAATACCGGCCCTTACTGGACCTAACATTACCTTACTCTACCTAATACCGGCCCTTACTGGACCTAACATTACCTTACTCTACCTAATACCGGCCCTTACTGGACCTAACATTACCTTACTCTACCTAATACCGGCCCTTACTGGACCTAACATTACCTTACTCTACCTAATACCGGCCCTTACTGGACCTAACATTACCTTACTCTACCTAATACCGGCCCTTACTGGACCTAACATTACCTTACTCTACCTAATACCAGCCCTTACTGGACCTAACATTACCTTACTCTACCTAATACCGGCCCTTACTGGACCTAACATTACCTTACTCTACCTAATACCGGCCCTTACTGGACCTAACATTACCTTACTCTACCTAATACCGGCCCTTACTGGACCTAACATTACCTTACTCTACCTAATACCGGCCCTTACTGGACCTAACTTTACCTTACTCTACCTAATACCGGCCCTTACTGTACCTAAAAAGCTGCTGCATCGCTGCCATTGTGTACTTACCTATGAAAATAAGGCAATCTTTATTGAATGCGAGCTTTGTTGTTCTTTTTGCTTTTTATTGCACCTGAATCTTGTCAGTATCGAAAGCAGACGGAGTTAATATCAACAGCTTGTTAAACCAGTCAAGCTTAGCTTCCGCTATTTATCAGCTTTACAATAAATCTTTTCCTTTTAGCAGCTGCTTACTTTGCCGAGCGTGTCAATAAGTTCAATTATTCGCTTTGTTATTAAATATATACACGCGTTTGCATTTCTCCACTGCAAGGTATTCTTGTTATGTTTAGTCTGCATTTATTTTCTTTTTTCTTTATTATTTTTGTAGCTAAGGATAAATTTTCATATCTGGCAAATGAATTGAGAGTTGGAATTCCCTTCAGCGTTAGTGTCAGTGAGGAATTCCCTTCAGTGTGAGTGAGGAATTCCCTTCAGTGTGAGTGAGGAATTCCCTTCAGTGTGAGTAAGGAATTCCCTTCAGCGTGAGTGAGGAATTCCCTTCGGCGTTAGTGGGGATTTCCGTTTGAGTCAGTGAGGAATTTCTTCTTAGTTAGAAATTCATTTTTTATCAAGAGAGCGAGGAATTCCTAGAGTTGACTCATCCAGTTTTTTTTGTTCACGGAAGATCAAGTATTAATTCCCTGAATATTGCCGGAACCCCCCCCCCCCCTGTTCTACTGTCCTTCCTTACTAGCCCTACCGCTTGGATCAAGAAAGCAAGCCGGCTTCGGGTCTATGGGATCAGATCTCTCAAGTGTGGGAGAGTCGTCAGAGAGGAGAGGGAAAGAAGAGTGGATGGGGGGATATTTTTGCCAGATATTTCGCAGCTGTGACTTCCCAGGTCTGTTGCTAGGGTGTTGGGGTGGGGCAAAACACTGACTGGCTCGTTTCTGAAATTCCAACCTGACTAAATATTGGATCTGCGTGGATAACTTACCCATTTTTCTGCTGCTTCTGCTGCTCCTGCTATCTAAGACGATTAGAAAATTCCACCTTAGCAATTTTTCTGTACCTCTACTCTGCCTGTGAGAGTTTTACACTTATGCTTCCGAGCAACTAAGAATTTTTCTGCCGTTGTAGTGTTTGTACCGTGGTGTTTAAATTGTCCTAATCCATTACTAACTGTCTCTGAATTCTCTCTTAGAAGGGTCTTTTGGACTCCCTGATTGCCTTCTAAATGAGTCACTGATTCTTCTTACAATGGTCCCGGCGGCTCTCTTAGAGCAGTCATTAATTCCCTCTTAGAATGGTCCCTGATGCCGATTCCCTCTTAGAATGGTCCCTGATGCTGATTCCCTCTTAGAATGGTCCATGATGCTGATTCCCTCTTAGAATGGTCCCTGATTCCCTCTTAGAATGATCCCTGATTCCCTCTAAGAATGGTCCCTGATTCCCTCTTAGAATGGTCCCTGATTCCCTCTTAAAAATGGTCCCTGATTCCCTCTTAGAATAGTCCCTGATTCCCTCTTAGAATAGTCCCTGATTCCCTCTTAGAATGGTCCTGATTCCCTCTTAGAATGATCCCTGATTTCCTCTTAGAATGGTCCCTGATTCCCTCTTAGAATGATCCCTGATTCCCTCTTAGAATGATCCCTGATTCCCTCTTAGAATGGTCCCTGATTCCCTCTTAGAATGGTTCCTGATTAGCTACTGAAGTGATTAAACTGAGGCAGTTTCTAAGTAACAATTTTAAAAGTACTTTTGATTATTAGTAATAAACCTCCCAGCACCTCGTCATAAAAGCAAATACTAATGTGTTTGAATAGGAATTTTCCCGTCTGGTAAGTGGCTCAGTCAAAGCTAGCTGCTAGAATTCAATTCCATTACCTTTTTGGTGATGATAGTCACAACGGGAAGAGGGGCAGAATTGCTGCGCGCTGCTGTACTTTATGCTTAGCTAGCTTCAATTAGGGCCAAGCTCGACAGCCAATAAGGTTGGGTTCTCAAGTAGCTATGCTGTGCGTGTATGGGTGTGCACGCGCCAATAGTTTGAGGGTCGGTGTTAGCCCAGACAATGGGCCTCCTTGGTAGAGACTGCCATTGGGTAGGTAAGTACGGTAGGGAGGGTAGGAGGTCTGTTGACTCTCTTGCAGGCTGTACAAAATCCGGAATTTTATCATTCACGACTTCATCTTTCTGCTCTTGTTTCACACGACTCTTACTCAAGAGAGCCAGTTTAGTGTCTTCTAAGAGGTGAGTATTAATAACCATTCAAATTAGCCCGCGCACTTGACCATCCGCAGCCTGGGGGGCCAATGACGCAGCGAGCTCTGCTCTATCGCCGGGCAGTGGCAATCCTATGCTTGGTCACCATCGCTCTGGTGCTCGCATACGCCAGCCGGAGCGGCAACATTGGCAAATTCTTGAATCTGTCCTACTCGTACGAGTACGATTACGGTGGCCGGACTAGCCTGTCTGAACTGTCCGAGGCGCGCAATTTCACGCTGACTAATTGGGAAACTATTCGATCTGTGGCTGTACAGTTTGCCGGAGCTAATACTCGCCTAGCCCAGCAGCTGTTCACCGCCAAGGAGCCCGTGCTCACGTTGAGTCAACTCGAACTGCAGACACCCGGAGGCCATCAATTGAACTATGAGCAGCTGCGGACTAGCATAGCCAACGCTACGGAGCCGGGCCTGGCCCCCAACATTATCCACTATGTGCTGACATTCCGCCGGGCTGAGCTGCAATTTCACGAGCTGCTCAGCTTATTGGCCGCATTTCACCTGGCTAAGCCGGCGCGCGTGTTTCTATGGCATCAGCAGCCTCTGAGTGGCGGCTACTGGTCTCATCTCATTGCCAATGTCACCGAGCCGGTCTGGGAGCGCACAGTTGTACTGGCTCGTCGCCAGCCTCCAGCATCTGTGTACAATATGCCAATCAACTCTTGGCGTCATCGATCGGATCTGATCGGCCTGGAGGCTGTGCTACTGTTCGGCGGCCTCAGGCTGGACACTGACGTGCTGCCCATGCGGCCGGCTAGCCAGGCGCTTCGTTCAGCCGAGACCGTGCTGGGCCTGCAGCACGACCGCGGCATTGGCAGCTCCGCTTACTTGGCTAAGCGAAACTCTCGATTCCTGCTAGCCTGGCACCTGTGCTACCAGCTGCTTGACGATTCTCTGCCTGATCAGCATTCCACTCTGCTGCCGTTCGCATTGCAATCGGCTTTCCCGCACTTGGCCAAAATTGAGATTGGCGGCATGCACAAGCCCGGCTGGCAGGCGGCCGGCTTGCGGCTGATCTACGGGCCGCCCGACTCTCCGCCCGCTTGGAACTGGCGAGATAACTGGCTTATTAACCTGTGGCGCAGGCAGCGGGAGCTGCAATCTCCGGGCGCGACTTTGACAGTTGATTTCAATTCGGTTAAACAGTTGAACTCTGCTTTTGGCCAAATCGCTAGGCATATACTGTTTGGCAATTCTAGCATACAGCCCATTGCTGCTGCGCGTGAGTGGATTTTATTCCTTCTAATTGATTCACTTCTGTGAGATTTCATTACCTATTCGTGAGCTTTGAGTCCTTCTCTGTGAGATTCGACTCCCTCAGTGAGATTTGAGTCCCTTTGTCAGTGAAATTTGACTCCCTCTCTCAGTGAGATTTGACTCCCTCTCAGTGAGATTTGAGTCCCTTTGTCAGTGAAATTTGACTCCCTCTCTCAGTGAGATTTGACTCCCTCTCAGTGAGATTTGACTCCCTCTCGGTGAGATTTGACTCCCTCTCTCAGTGAGATTTGACTCCCTCTCAGTGAGATTTGACTCCCTCTCTCAGTGAGATTTGACTCCCTCTCAGTGAGATTTGACTCCCTCTCTCAGTGAGATTTGACTCCCTCTCAGTGAGATTTGGCTCCCTCTCAGTGGAAATTCAACTCCCTCTTAGTGAGATTTGACTCCCTCTCGGTGAAAATTCAACTCCCTCTTAGTGAGATTTGACTCCCTCTCGGTGAAAATTCAACTCCCTCTTAGTGAGATTTAGCTCCCTCTCAGTAAAGATTTGAATCCCTCTCAGTGAGATTTGACTCCTTCTCAGTGAAATTTGACTCCCTCTCTGTGAGATTTGACTCCCTCCCAATGAGATTTGATTTCCTCTCGGTGAGATTTGACGCCCCCAGAGATTTGACTCGCTAAGATTTGATTCCCCGCTACCCTGTACCATCACCCTCATCTCTTCCCGACCTCTGGCAGGAACTGCCGTCTCGTCCACGTCTGCTGCTGTCAAGCCAACGCCGGTGAAGGTCGCCGACCAGGTGCCCGGCCGAGACTACGTGTACGCCCCCATGAATAAGAGCTACATTATTAGCCAATTCGACAAGCTGAAGAGCTCAGTGCGTCCATTCTCCGGCAAATACGCGTCTCGAATCAACGAGCTGATGGTGCACAAACTGCCAATTGTTGACACGAGCGGATGGCGCCTGCACTCTCCTAGCGGCAAGCAGTACACTGTTGCCGAAGTGCAGGCTATGACTAAGCCTACCGCTCCGTATCTTGTGCCCAATGTTGCTCACTATGTACTGCCGTTTGTGAATCCTCAGCTGCAATTTCATCATCTAGTCTGTATGCTCAGCGGAGTCTGGGTGATGCGGCCCAAATTTACTGTTATCTGGTACGCTAAGCAGCCTTATGGCGAGCATTGGGAAGCGTTTAAGAAGAATCTCACCGACTCTGGCATCTGGGAAAGCAACGTTATCATGATTAATCGGCCCGTGCCCACAAAGGTATTGATATACTCGTACCTAAATTCACTGATTCCACTAATACGGAAAGCTGCTGAGGGGATGGAGTTGATTTGGGGAAGCTAGGGAGTGGGGCTAATGAGAAGGCTACTGAGTGGGGCTAATGAGAAGGCTACTGAGTGGGGCTAATGAGAAGGCTACTGAGTGGGGCTAATGGAAAGGGTAACTGAGTGAATGGGGCTAATGGGCAAGCTATTGAGTGAATGGGGCTAATGGGCAAGCTATTGAGTAAATGGGGCTAATGGGCAAACTATTGAGTGAGTAGGGCTAATGGGCAAACTATTGAGTGAGTAGGGCTAATGGGCAAGCTATTGAGTGAGTAGGGCTAATGGCAGGTCACCCCAACACCGAGTGCTCCCGCGTCTCCCCAACCGCAGTCCTATTCGGTGCCGATGCGCGTGAAGGAGCACCAGGCCGATGTGATCCGCATGGAAGCCGTGCTGGTACTTGGCGGCGCCTATTTCGACATCGACGTGATCACATTGAAGCCGCTGGAGCCGCTGCGCCGCTACCCGTTCACCATCGGCAGGGAGACGGGCGGCGGACTCTGCAACGGCGTCTTTCTGGCCGCGGCCAACTCCACCTTCATGTGCATGTGGTACGTCACCTACCAGGTTCTCGACGATGGCATATGGGCTGCCCACTCCGTCACCTATCCCAACACCCTGTGCCCCATGTACTCCGAGCACTGCCACATCGAGCAGGAGAGCATGGACCGACCCAATTGGACTGGCGGCGAGCTGCCTTTGATCTATGGCCCCGTGCGGAAATGGGACTGGCGTAAGAAGAACTACGTTATGCATCTCTGGTACAGATTTCACGGCAAACAGTACAATATGGAGACTATTAAGTATGTAGATTCCACTCTTGGCGATATGTTCCGCTACGTACTGTACGGCAATTCCACGCTGGTGAAGAAAACTAAGCCTACATAGAGGCCTGTCACCCGTTCTTAAGTGTGCCAACTGCGCCCTTAGGACGCTTATTTCTATCAGTCTGTTGTCCGACAACCTTTGCGTGCTGTACTCTCCCGGTGGGAAATAATTGTCCTAGCAAAATCTACAGTTCTGCCAACTGTGCCCACAACTGTCAATTGGCACATTTATGAAACAATCAGCATATTAATTAATCTCTTTTTCATGTGCCAACTGACACAGTTAAAGGACAATTATTTCCCGACGGGTAAAATCTTCCGGTTGGCTGTCAGCCTTCCAGATCCACGATCAGTTGCCTGAGCCAGCCTCCCAGATCCTCAGTTGCTGGGCAACCCTCCCAGATCCTTGCAAAAACCTATATGACTTGTCTTCTTGCTGTTGGCTGTTTTATTTTAGCCGAAATATCTTTAAACGCATCTAAAGCAACAGAATATACACAGAATGCCGATTCGAGTATTTTTGTTTAAAAAATCGGTACAAGCATTAAAATCCCACCAGCCTACTCTTGTTGTAAAGCTTTGATACGTGGGTGAACACTTAAAATCTGGACGTCTCTAAATGTTTATATTTCGTGGCGTTATAAACAGGATAACCAAACTTTTTAACAGGGAAAGTATTCAACAAGAAACAGGAATCATCATAGAGTTAACAATAAGCCGATTAAAAGCCATCAGCGCGCGCCCTGCGAATCTGCGACTTGACCTGTCCCATCATGTGATGTACAACGGACCAGTCCATCTCCCTCAGGCATTTCTTGATTCTGTTCTCCAGCTGCTGAAGTGTCTGAGCCTGCCAACTATGATGGTACACCTGCTGCTTCAAAATGCCCCAAAAGTGCTCGATTGGACGAAGGTGAGGCACGCAGGAAGGATTCTGCTCCTTCGAGACAAAGTTGATGTCCAGCTGCTGGAACACCTCGATCACGTCCTTGGCGTAATGGCAGGAGGCCAGATCTGGCCAGAACAGGTAATTGCCATCGCTGTGCTGCTCATTGAGAAATGGCACCAGCCGCTTGCGAATGCACTCGTTTGCGTACAGCTCCTTGTTCATCGTCTTGGAGTGACACATGTACACTCGCGAAGCCCCATGCCTGCTGATGGCCAGCCACACCAGGATCTTGTCGCCGAACTTCTTTTGAGGTGAAACGCGCTTCTCAACAGGAGCGTCGCCGCGTGCGCAGTGGCATAGTAGAAGCTGTTGCCAGGAATCGTTTGGCTGGACATGTGGAAGTACGACTCATCATCGATGACGAGATCCAAGTCGCCTCCGCGTCCGTCCAAGATGGTTCGGTACAGTCTGCCAACATGCACCTGCAATTTTAATTCGGCTTCATGAAAATCGCTCGATTTGACATTCTGTGTATATTCTGTGTCTAAAGCTTTCGCTGGGTATTGATTAATCATTGTACATATACTTACACCTGCACACAATTGAAACAAGTTGTGATCATTATTACACTTTTCAAATATTACCACAGACATTTAGATTCAAACACATTCATCGCAGAGTAACCAAACCTAACTCTCAAAACCGCCAATTGAAACATGATAAAAAAGTGTGGAATAATGACATCGGGAAAGTGCCGGGAATAAGTGCACTTCTAAATTGCTTTCTGCTAAGTTTATGGCCAAACCCTAAGTGGCTGAGAAGTCGGCCTACTGGCGAATACGCACCAAATTAAACGCAGATTTCACCAAGCAGCAATAAACAGAGTGCGCAGAACCAACCTCTGACGGTAGGCTCGCCAGTAAATTCTCGATTGCTTTTGTTCTGTCAACCTGATGAAGCTGAAATTTAAGCACTGAATTAAGCAAAATATATTTTTTCTATCTCGTTCCAGAAGTTAATTGGTATATTGAAACTCTGAAGAACAGTTGTTGCGTTCAATCAATAATTGGCTGTCACTTGCATCAAATCTAGGCTAGGCTAATACCGCAGAAGCCAGTCTGGGCAACTTTTATCTTAATCAGTTTTTAAAAGCTCTGTTGTATTTATCAATTTGCTAATGAACTACAGAATCTCCTGAGATGTATATACGGTAGAGCAGATACACTCGTAACACGGGCTTTATCTTTTGGCTTTTCGTATATTTGTATTTTGTGACCAAATCAGCTCGATTCGTTCCTGGCTTTGCCATCTAAACTGATCCACTAGCTGATTGCAGTTTGCTGTTACGTTTCTTTACCCCGTTAATGCCAGCTATTTTTATCATTTGCTTCTTAGCTTGAGTAGTTTGCGCTTGCATTCCGAGTCTTACATGTGTGTAGCGTGTAGCTGCTAGAAGCGTACGACGTCTTTTTGTATTGTTTATCGTTTCCTTTGATTTAGTTAAAATCAAGTAAACTACCATATGGAATTGATGGGGGGATTTAATTTTTATCAATTGTGGTATTTTGTGTGTGGTTATATTTTCATTTTTTAGGAAGCAAATGTCTTTTTCCAAACCATGGAAGTTATGCTACATTAGATAAGTTTCTTTCAAATGTGCATTGGAATAGTGAGGTGTTTGTCCTGGTGGGGTAGGAGTGTACATTGGAATAGTGAGGGGTTTGTCCTGGTGGGGTAGGAGTGTACATTGGAATATTGAGGGGTTTGTCCTGGTGGGGTAGGAGTGTACATTGGAATATTGAGGGGTTTGTCCTGGTGGGGTAGGAGTGTACATTGGAATATTGAGGGGTTTGTCCTGGTGGGGTAGGAGTGTACATTGGAATATTGAGGGGTTTGTCCTGGTGGGGTAGGAGTGTACATTGGAATATTGAGGGGTTTGTCCTGGTGGGGTAGGAGTGTACATTGGAATATTGAGGGGTTTGTCCTGGTGGGGTAGGAGTGTACATTGGAATATTGAGGGTTTGTCCTGGTGGGGTAGGAGTGTACATTGGAATAGTGAGGGTTTGTCCTGGTGGGGTAGGAGTGTACATTGGAATATTGAGGGGTTTGTCCTGGTGGGGTAGGAGTGTAGATTGGAATATTGAGGGATTTGTCCTGGTGGGGTAGGAGTGTACATTGGAATATTGAGGGGTTTGTCCTGGTGGGGTAGGAGTGTAGATTGGAATATTGAGGGTTTGTCCTGGTGGGGTAGGAGTGTAGATTGGAATATTGAGGGTTTGTCCTGGTGGGGTAGGAGTGTACATTGGAATATTGAGGGTTTGTCCTGGTGGGGTAGGAGTGTACATTGGAATATTGAGGGGTTTGTCCTGGTGGGGTAGGAGTGTACATTGGAATATTGAGGGGTTTGTCCTGGTGGGATAGGATTGTACATTGGAATAGTGAGGGGTTTGTCCTGGTGGGGTAGGAGTGTACATTGGAATAGTGAGGGGTTTGTCCTGGTGGGGTAGGAGTGTACATTGGAATATTGAGGGGTTTGTCCTGGTGGGGTAGGAGTGTACATTGTAATATTGAGGTGTTTGTCCTGGTGGGATAGGAGTGTACATTGGAATAGTGAGGGTTTGTCCTGGTGGGGTAGGAGTGTACATTGTAATATTGAGGGTTTGTCCTGGTGGGGTAGGAGTGTACATTGGAATAGTGAGGTGTTTGTCTAGCTGGGGTAGGAGTGTACATTGTAATATTGAGGGTTTGTCCTGGTGGGGTAGGAGTGTACATTGGAATAGTGAGGTGTTTGTCTAGCTGGGGTAGGAGTGTACATTGGAATATTGAGGGGTTTATCCTGGTGGGGTAGGAGTGTACATTGGAATAGTGAGGTGTTTGTCTAGCTGGGGTAGGAGTGTACATTGGAATATTGAGGGGTTTATCCTGGTGGGATAGGATTTTACATTGAAATAGTGAGGGGTTTGTCCTGGTGGGATAGGATTGTACATTGGAATAGTGAGGGGTTTGTCCTGGTGGGGTAGGAGTGTACATTGGAATAGTGAGGGGTTTGTCCTGGTGGGGTAGGAGTGTACATTGGAATATTGAGGGGTTTGTCCTGGTGGGATAGGAGTGTACATTGGAATATTGAGGGGTTTGTCCTGGTGGGATAGGATTGTACATTGGAATAGTGAGAGGTTTGTCCAGCTGAGGTAGGAGTGTACATTGGATAGGGAAGTGTTTGTCCTGGTGGGGTAGGAGTGCAACTTATCGCTTGGGAATTTTTGCCCTAAAATGTGTTCTGTGTAGTACCAGTTGTCATTATATTCTAGTTAAATGTTGTTGCTGTGTCTTCGGCATTTATTTTCTAGACACAAAAACGCTGATGAGGCTACTCGGATTGCATGAAATTCTTCTGCAATCCTCGATTTTTTTGTTTTATTACTTAACGATACCTGCAATCTGGCAATAGTTTGAGACTCTATTTTTAACCTAAGTGGCTTCATCTTTATCTGCTTTCAATTGCATTGACAAGTTAAACATAGCAACATTTGATATCAAAGATTTTTGTGTACAAGTGATAATTAAACTCGAAGTCTAAGTTCCTTCTGTAGCAAACTGTCACAGACTGAATTCAGATTCCTTATAAAATATTTATTACTATTTATTTAGTTAATTGATATTCCACTGATAGTAAATAATTGGAACATGCTGCTCTCTTTGTGTTTCATTTATTTAACTTCGACAGTTGTCAATACCGTTTCTTCCACCTGTTTCAAAGTGTTAATTGAGTGGGGATCGTGCATTGTCAGCCCAATTATCTACCAGCCTTGTCAGTTCAGTATCTACCATAGCCTTGTCAGTTCAGTATCTACCATAGCCTTGTCAGTTCAGTATCTACCATAGCCTTGTCAGTTCAGTATCTACCATAGCCTTGTCAGTTCAGTATCTACCATAGCCTTGTCAGTTCAGTATCTACCATAGCCTTGTCAGTTCAGTATCTACCATAGCCTTGTCAGTTCAGTATCTACCATAGCCTTGTCAGTTCAGTATCTACCATAGCCTTGTCAGTTCAGTATCTACCATAGCCTTGTCAGTTCAGTATCTACCATAGCCTTGTCAGTTCAGTATCTACCATAGCCTTGTCAGTTCAGTATCTACCATAGCCTTGTCAGTTCAGTATCTACCATAGCCTTGTCAGTTCAGTATCTACCATAGCCTTGTCAGTTCAGTATCTACCATAGCCTTGTCAGTTCAGTATCTACCATAGCCTTGTCAGTTCAGTATCTACCATAGCCTTGTCAGTTCAGTATCTACCATAGCCTTGTCAGTTCAGTATCTACCATAGCCTTGTCAGTTCAGTATCTACCATAGCCTTGTCAGTTCAGTATCTACCATAGCCTTGTCAGTTCAGTATCTACCATAGCCTTGTCAGTTCAGTATCTACCATAGCCTTGTCAGTTCAGTATCTACCATAGCCTTGTCAGTTCAGTATCTACCATAGCCTTGTCAGTTCAGTATCTACCATAGCCTTGTCAGTTCAGTATCTACCATAGCCTTGTCAGTTCAGTATCTACCATAGCCTTGTCAGTTCAGTATCTACCATAGCCTTGTCAGTTCAGTATCTACCATAGCCTTGTCAGTTCAGTATCTACCATAGCCTTGTCAGTTCAGTATCTACCATAGCCTTGTCAGTTCAGTATCTACCATAGCCTTGTCAGTTCAGTATCTACCATAGCCTTGTCAGTTCAGTATCTACCATAGCCTTGTCAGTTCAGTATCTACCATAGCCTTGTCAGTTCAGTATCTACCATAGCCTTGTCAGTTCAGTATCTACCATAGCCTTGTCAGTTCAGTATCTACCATAGCCTTGTCAGTTCAGTATCTACCATAGCCTTGTCAGTTCAGTATCTACCATAGCCTTGTCAGTTCAGTATCTACCATAGCCTTGTCAGTTCAGTATCTACCATAGCCTTGTCAGTTCAGTATCTACCATAGCCTTGTCAGTTCAGTATCTACCATAGCCTTGTCAGTTCAGTATCTACCATAGCCTTGTCAGTTCAGTATCTACCATAGCCTTGTCAGTTCAGTATCTACCATAGCCTTGTCAGTTCAGTATCTACCATAGCCTTGTCAGTTCAGTATCTACCATAGCCTTGTCAGTTCAGTATCTACCATAGCCTTGTCAGTTCAGTATCTACCATAGCCTTGTCAGTTCAGTATCTACCATAGCCTTGTCAGTTCAGTATCTACCATAGCCTTGTCAGTTCAGTATCTACCATAGCCTTGTCAGTTCAGTATCTACCATAGCCTTGTCAGTTCAGTATCTACCATAGCCTTGTCAGTTCAGTATCTACCATAGCCTTGTCAGTTCAGTATCTACCATAGCCTTGTCAGTTCAGTATCTACCATAGCCTTGTCAGTTCAGTATCTACCATAGCCTTGTCAGTTCAGTATCTACCATAGCCTTGTCAGTTCAGTATCTACCATAGCCTTGTCAGTTCAGTATCTACCATAGCCTTGTCAGTTCAGTATCTACCATAGCCTTGTCAGTTCAGTATCTACCATAGCCTTGTCAGTTCAGTATCTACCATAGCCTTGTCAGTTCAGTATCTACCATAGCCTTGTCAGTTCAGTATCTACCATAGCCTTGTCAGTTCAGTATCTACCATAGCCTTGTCAGTTCAGTATCTACCATAGCCTTGTCAGTTCAGTATCTACCATAGCCTTGTCAGTTCAGTATCTACCATAGCCTTGTCAGTTCAGTATCTACCATAGCCTTGTCAGTTCAGTATCTACCATAGCCTTGTCAGTTCAGTATCTACCATAGCCTTGTCAGTTCAGTATCTACCATAGCCTTGTCAGTTCAGTATCTACCATAGCCTTGTCAGTTCAGTATCTACCATAGCCTTGTCAGTTCAGTATCTACCATAGCCTTGTCAGTTCAGTATCTACCATAGCCTTGTCAGTTCAGTATCTACCATAGCCTTGTCAGTTCAGTATCTACCATAGCCTTGTCAGTTCAGTATCTACCATAGCCTTGTCAGTTCAGTCAGTATCTACCAGCCTTGTCAGTTCAGTATCTACCATAGCCTTGTCAGTTCAGTATCTACCATAGCCTTGTCAGTTCAGTATCTACCATAGCCTTGTCAGTTCAGTATCTACCACAGCCTTGTCAGTTCAGTATCTACCACAGCCTTGTCAGTTCAGTATCTACCATAGCCTTGTCAGTTCAGTATCTACCATAGCCTTGTCAGTTCAGTATCTACCATAGCCTTGTCAGTTCAGTATCTACCATAGCCTTGTCAGTTCAGTATCTACCATAGCCTTGTCAGTTCAGTATCTACCATAGCCTTGTCAGTTCAGTATCTACCATAGCCTTGTCAGTTCAGTATCTACCATAGCCTTGTCAGTTCAGTATCTACCATAGCCTTGTCAGTTCAGTATCTACCATAGCCTTGTCAGTTCAGTATCTACCATAGCCTTGTCAGTTCAGTATCTACCATAGCCTTGTCAGTTCAGTATCTACCATAGCCTTGTCAGTTCAGTATCTACCATAGCCTTGTCAGTTCAGTATCTACCATAGCCTTGTCAGTTCAGTATCTACCATAGCCTTGTCAGTTCAGTATCTACCATAGCCTTGTCAGTTCAGTATCTACCATAGCCTTGTCAGTTCAGTATCTACCATAGCCTTGTCAGTTCAGTATCTACCATAGCCTTGTCAGTTCAGTATCTACCATAGCCTTGTCAGTTCAGTATCTACCATAGCCTTGTCAGTTCAGTATCTACCATAGCCTTGTCAGTTCAGTATCTACCATAGCCTTGTCAGTTCAGTATCTACCATAGCCTTGTCAGTTCAGTATCTACCATAGCCTTGTCAGTTCAGTATCTACCATAGCCTTGTCAGTTCAGTATCTACCATAGCCTTGTCAGTTCAGTATCTACCATAGCCTTGTCAGTTCAGTATCTACCATAGCCTTGTCAGTTCAGTATCTACCATAGCCTTGTCAGTTCAGTATCTACCATAGCCTTGTCAGTTCAGTATCTACCATAGCCTTGTCAGTTCAGTATCTACCATAGCCTTGTCAGTTCAGTATCTACCATAGCCTTGTCAGTTCAGTATCTACCATAGCCTTGTCAGTTCAGTATCTACCATAGCCTTGTCAGTTCAGTATCTACCATAGCCTTGTCAGTTCAGTATCTACCATAGCCTTGTCAGTTCAGTATCTACCATAGCCTTGTCAGTTCAGTATCTACCATAGCCTTGTCAGTTCAGTATCTACCATAGCCTTGTCAGTTCAGTATCTACCATAGCCTTGTCAGTTCAGTATCTACCATAGCCTTGTCAGTTCAGTATCTACCATAGCCTTGTCAGTTCAGTATCTACCATAGCCTTGTCAGTTCAGTATCTACCATAGCCTTGTCAGTTCAGTATCTACCATAGCCTTGTCAGTTCAGTATCTACCATAGCCTTGTCAGTTCAGTATCTACCATAGCCTTGTCAGTTCAGTATCTACCATAGCCTTGTCAGTTCAGTATCTACCATAGCCTTGTCAGTTCAGTATCTACCATAGCCTTGTCAGTTCAGTATCTACCATAGCCTTGTCAGTTCAGTATCTACCATAGCCTTGTCAGTTCAGTATCTACCACAGCCTTGTCAGTTCAGTATCTACCATAGCCTTGTCAGTTCAGTATCTACCATAGCCTTGTCAGTTCAGTATCTACCATAGCCTTGTCAGTTCAGTATCTACCACAGCCTTGTCAGTTCAGTATCTACCATAGCCTTGTCAGTTCAGTATCTACCACAGCCTTGTCAGTTCAGTATCTACCATAGCCTTGTCAGTTCAGTATCTACCATAGCCTTGTCAGTTCAGTATCTACCATAGCCTTGTCAGTTCAGTATCTACCATAGCCTTGTCAGTTCAGTATCTACCACAGCCTTGTCAGTTCAGTATCTACCATAGCCTTGTCAGTTCAGTATCTACCATAGCCTTGTCAGTTCAGTATCTACCATAGCCTTGTCAGTTCAGTATCTACCATAGCCTTGTCAGTTCAGTATCTACCATAGCCTTGTCAGTTCAGTATCTACCATAGCCTTGTCAGTTCAGTATCTACCATAGCCTTGTCAGTTCAGTATCTACCATAGCCTTGTCAGTTCAGTATCTACCATAGCCTTGTCAGTTCAGTATCTACCACAGCCTTGTCAGTTCAGTATCTACCATAGCCTTGTCAGTTCAGTATCTACCACAGCCTTGTCAGTTCAGTATCTACCATAGCCTTGTCAGTTCAGTATCTACCATAGCCTTGTCAGTTCAGTATCTACCATAGCCTTGTCAGTTCAGTATCTACCATAGCCTTGTCAGTTCAGTATCTACCATAGCCTTGTCAGTTCAGTATCTACCACAGCCTTGTCAGTTCAGTATCTACCATAGCCTTGTCAGTTCAGTATCTACCATAGCCTTGTCAGTTCAGTATCTACCATAGCCTTGTCAGTTCAGTATCTACCATAGCCTTGTCAGTTCAGTATCTACCATAGCCTTGTCAGTTCAGTATCTACCATAGCCTTGTCAGTTCAGTATCTACCATAGCCTTGTCAGTTCAGTATCTACCATAGCCTTGTCAGTTCAGTATCTACCATAGCCTTGTCAGTTCAGTATCTACCATAGCCTTGTCAGTTCAGTATCTACCATAGCCTTGTCAGTTCAGTATCTACCATAGCCTTGTCAGTTCAGTATCTACCATAGCCTTGTCAGTTCAGTATCTACCATAGCCTTGTCAGTTCAGTATCTACCATAGCCTTGTCAGTTCAGTATCTACCATAGCCTTGTCAGTTCAGTATCTACCATAGCCTTGTCAGTTCAGTATCTACCACAGCCTTGTCAGTTCAGTATCTACCATAGCCTTGTCAGTTCAGTATCTACCACAGCCTTGTCAGTTCAGTATCTACCATAGCCTTGTCAGTTCAGTATCTACCATAGCCTTGTCAGTTCAGTATCTACCATAGCCTTGTCAGTTCAGTATCTACCATAGCCTTGTCAGTTCAGTATCTACCATAGCCTTGTCAGTTCAGTATCTACCATAGCCTTGTCAGTTCAGTATCTACCATAGCCTTGTCAGTTCAGTATCTACCATAGCCTTGTCAGTTCAGTATCTACCATAGCCTTGTCAGTTCAGTATCTACCATAGCCTTGTCAGTTCAGTATCTACCATAGCCTTGTCAGTTCAGTATCTACCATAGCCTTGTCAGTTCAGTATCTACCACAGCCTTGTCAGTTCAGTATCTACCATAGCCTTGTCAGTTCAGTATCTACCACAGCCTTGTCAGTTCAGTATCTACCATAGCCTTGTCAGTTCAGTATCTACCATAGCCTTGTCAGTTCAGTATCTACCATAGCCTTGTCAGTTCAGTATCTACCATAGCCTTGTCAGTTCAGTATCTACCATAGCCTTGTCAGTTCAGTATCTACCATAGCCTTGTCAGTTCAGTATCTACCATAGCCTTGTCAGTTCAGTATCTACCATAGCCTTGTCAGTTCAGTATCTACCATAGCCTTGTCAGTTCAGTATCTACCATAGCCTTGTCAGTTCAGTATCTACCATAGCCTTGTCAGTTCAGTATCTACCATAGCCTTGTCAGTTCAGTATCTACCACAGCCTTGTCAGTTCAGTATCTACCATAGCCTTGTCAGTTCAGTATCTACCACAGCCTTGTCAGTTCAGTATCTACCATAGCCTTGTCAGTTCAGTATCTACCATAGCCTTGTCAGTTCAGTATCTACCATAGCCTTGTCAGTTCAGTATCTACCATAGCCTTGTCAGTTCAGTATCTACCATAGCCTTGTCAGTTCAGTATCTACCATAGCCTTGTCAGTTCAGTATCTACCATAGCCTTGTCAGTTCAGTATCTACCATAGCCTTGTCAGTTCAGTATCTACCATAGCCTTGTCAGTTCAGTATCTACCATAGCCTTGTCAGTTCAGTATCTACCATAGCCTTGTCAGTTCAGTATCTACCATAGCCTTGTCAGTTCAGTATCTACCACAGCCTTGTCAGTTCAGTATCTACCATAGCCTTGTCAGTTCAGTATCTACCACAGCCTTGTCAGTTCAGTATCTACCATAGCCTTGTCAGTTCAGTATCTACCATAGCCTTGTCAGTTCAGTATCTACCATAGCCTTGTCAGTTCAGTATCTACCATAGCCTTGTCAGTTCAGTATCTACCATAGCCTTGTCAGTTCAGTATCTACCACAGCCTTGTCAGTTCAGTATCTACCACAGCCTTGTCAGTTCAGTACGAGCGTATCTACCATAGCCTTGTCAGTTCAGTATCTACCATAGCCTTGTCAGTTCAGTATCTACCACAGCCTTGTCAGTTCAGTACGAGCGTATCTACCATAGCCTTGTCAGTTCAGTATCTACCATAGCCTTGTCAGTTCAGTATCTACCATAGCCTTGTCAGTTCAGTATCTACCATAGCCTTGTCAGTTCAGTATCTACCATAGCCTTGTCAGTTCAGTATCTACCATAGCCTTGTCAGTTCAGTATCTACCATAGCCTTGTCAGTTCAGTATCTACCACAGCCTTTTCAGTTCAGTATCTACCATAGCCTTGTCAGTTCAGTATCTACCACAGCCTTGTCAGTTCAGTATCTACCATAGCCTTGTCAGTTCAGTATCTACCATAGCCTTGTCAGTTCAGTATCTACCATAGCCTTGTCAGTTCAGTATCTACCATAGCCTTGTCAGTTCAGTATCTACCATAGCCTTGTCAGTTCAGTATCTACCATAGCCTTGTCAGTTCAGTATCTACCATAGCCTTGTCAGTTCAGTATCTACCATAGCCTTGTCAGTTCAGTATCTACCATAGCCTTGTCAGTTCAGTATCTACCATAGCCTTGTCAGTTCAGTATCTACCATAGCCTTGTCAGTTCAGTATCTACCATAGCCTTGTCAGTTCAGTATCTACCATAGCCTTGTCAGTTCAGTATCTACCATAGCCTTGTCAGTTCAGTATCTACCATAGCCTTGTCAGTTCAGTATCTACCATAGCCTTGTCAGTTCAGTATCTACCATAGCCTTGTCAGTTCAGTATCTACCATAGCCTTGTCAGTTCAGTATCTACCATAGCCTTGTCAGTTCAGTATCTACCATAGCCTTGTCAGTTCAGTATCTACCATAGCCTTGTCAGTTCAGTATCTACCATAGCCTTGTCAGTTCAGTATCTACCATAGCCTTGTCAGTTCAGTATCTACCATAGCCTTGTCAGTTCAGTATCTACCATAGCCTTGTCAGTTCAGTATCTACCATAGCCTTGTCAGTTCAGTATCTACCATAGCCTTGTCAGTTCAGTATCTACCATAGCCTTGTCAGTTCAGTATCTACCATAGCCTTGTCAGTTCAGTATCTACCATAGCCTTGTCAGTTCAGTATCAAGTACGACTATTTAATACCTAAAAATGACTGGAATACGAGCGGCTCTTCGCTTGAGCTGCTATTGATTTCTCTATTTAGTTAAAAAACACTATATGTAGTTCAGATTGGAAATTTTTTCATACGGTTATTTGGAGCTGGGCTGTGGGCCATTTGCAGTGTTATGCACGGAGCTATCGATTTATTTTGGCTGCAGAATCGGACCAGGTCCTCCTGCCTTTCCCTTCTCCCTCGGTCCCATGGGGGAGTTGGTCTCCGACTGTCCGGAAGCTGACAGCCTCCCTTTCGTGCCGGCCCCCTCCCGTCCTCGGCATGCCAACCATCAAATGAGAGCAGCTGCAACTAGCAGTGACGGATGATAGGCTCTTAAACTGCACTGGTCTGCATGCTTTATCTGCATGCGAAACGCAGGCTTGTGTTTATCGGCGATTTCACATACGGTTATGGCGGCAATGCAGTCTGCAACTGACTGCTACGGCCGGCTAATATTCCTCTGGCTCTGTTTGGCGGCGGTTGCGCTTCACGGCTGTGAGTATTGACTAGTGCTTGTCCGTGGGGGTGTTTCAGTGTCTGTTGGGGTGTTTCAGTGTCTATGAGGAGTGTTTTAGCGTCTGTGGGGTGTTTCAGTGTCTATGAGGAGTGTTTTAGCGTCTGTGGGGTGTTTCAGTGTCTGTAGGGTACTTCAGTGTCTGTACGGTGTTTCAATCAGTGTCTTGGGGGGGGGAGTGTTTCAGTGTGTCTGGGGGTGTTTCAGTGTCTGGGGTGTGTTTCAGTGTCTGTGGGGGTGTTTCAGTGTCTGGGGGTGTTTCAGTGTCTGTGGGGGTGTTTCAGTGTCTGGGGTGTGTTTCAGTGTCTGTGGGGGTGTTTCAGTGTCTGGGGGTTTTTCAGTGTCTCTGGGGGGAGTGTTTCAGTGTCTGTGGGGGAAGTGTTTCAGTGTCTGTGGGGGGGGGGTGTTTCAGTGTCTGTGGGGGTGTTTCAGTGTCTGTAGGGTATTTCAGCGTCTGTACGGTGTTTCAGTGTCTGTGGGGGGGGTGTTTCAGTGTCTGGGGGGAGTGTTTCAGGGTCTGTGGGGGTGTTTCAGTGTCTCTGGGGGGAGTGTTTCAGTGTCTGTGGGGGGTGTTTCAGTGTCTGTGGGGGGAGTGTTTCAGTGTCTGTGGGGGGAGTGTTTCAGTGTCTGTGGGGGTGTTTCAGTGGCCGTGTGGGGAATGTTTCGGTGCCTCAGTGGGGAGCATTAGTGATAGGCGTAATTTTCAAAAGCATAAAAAATTTAAGCGAATTGGATCAGTGAACTTACGTTACAGTCGCAACCGCAGTAGCCGTCGACCCCGGGCCATCCGCTGAGGACGGCCTCGTTGACCAGCTGGCCACCTCTGGCGCACCCAACTCGGCCGCGGAGTTCAGGAATCTGACCGGCGTTAAGGAGGGTCCTCTGTCGCCCCCGCCACAGCCGGCTGGTGATGAGGAGGGGAGACTGGGGGGTTCAGGGGGATCAGTTGCAGGATCTATTTGTAGGGATAGGAATTTTATTGTAGGGATGTGAAGGTTGCAGGGGTGTGAAGGTTGCAGGAATGTGAAGGTTGCAGGAATGTGAAGATTGTAGGGATGTGAAGGTTGCAGGAATGTGAAGGTTGCAGGGATGTGAAGGTTGCAGGGGTGTGAAGGTTGCAGGAATGTGAAGGTTGCAGGAATGTGAAGGTTGCAGGGTTGTGAAGGTTGCAGGGATGTGAAGCTTACAGTAATGTGAAGATTGCAGGGATGTGAAGGTTGCAGGGATGTGAAGGTTGCAGGGATGTGAAGGTTGCAGGAATGTGAAGGTTGCAGGGATGTGAAGCTTACAGTAATGTGAAGATTGCAGGGATGTGAAGGTTGCAGGGATGTGAAGGTTGCAGGAATGTGAAGGTTGCAGGGTTGTGAAGGTTGCAGGGATGTGAAGATTGCAGGGATGTGAAGATTGCAGGGGTGTGAAGGTTGCAGGAGTGTGAAGCTTACAGTAATGTGAAGATTGCAGGGATGTGAAGGTTGCAGGGTTGTGAAGATTGCAGGGATGTGAAGGTTGCAGGGTTGTGAAGGTTGCAGGGATGTGAAGGTTGCAAGCTTGCAAGAATCCATTGAATAAAGCATGTTCAAGCAGACTCTTGAGCAGCGAGTTCCAATGTTGCAGCCGAGCCAGCGGGCAGCCGAGCCAGCGACAGGCAGTACCTGACGGACACTGACTACGTTGTTCCCATGCGGTCCAGGATGATGAATCAGCAGGAGCTGTCGGGCTCCGAGATTTCTGTCTATGGTACGGACTGACGCATTGTGTATTTCTCTATTTCTTGGAATTAGAACAACATTCGTTCACTTGTTCAGCAAGTTTTATACAAGCTGTCACCAAGTTAGTTCGCTCTGAGCACTGCGTCAGCGGACCCTCAGCCCAGTGAGCAGTCATGCCCCATTCCGCTGGCTCCTGAGGGGTCGGTAAAATTTTTTAACTGAAAGGCCGGATGTAGAATCTAGCGTATGATTGCGGGACAGAGAGAGGAGAGGAGAGAACAGGGTAGATGAGAGAGACTGGAGAGGAGGGGAGAAATAAGAGAGAGTAGATGAGAGAGACGGGAGAGGAGGGAGAAAGGAGAGAGGGTAGATGAGAGAGACGGGAGATGAAGGGAGAAAGGAGAGAGGGTAGATGGGAGAGACGGGAGAGGAGGGGAGAAAGGAGAGAGGGTAGATGGGAGAGACGGGAGAGGAGGGGAGAAAGGAGAGAGGGTAGATGAGAGAGACGGGAGAGGAGGGGAGAAAAGAGAGAGGGTAGATGGGAGAGACGGGAGAGGAGGGGAGAAAAGAGAGAGGGTAGATGAGAGAGACGGGAGAGGAGGGGAGAAAGGAGGGAGGGTAGATGGGAGAGACGGGAGAGGAGGGGAGAAAAGAGAGAGGGTAGATGGGAGAGACGGGAGAGGAGGGGAGAAAAGAGAGAGGGTAGATGGGAGAGACGGGAGAGGAGGGGAGAAAGGAGAGAGGGTAGATGAGAGAGACGGTAGAGGAGGGGAGAGATGGGAGGGGAGATGAGAGGAAGAGGAGAAAACAAGAGAGAAGGGAGCTGAGAAGAGACAAGCCTTGAGCGGGCCGGATTGCTATTGTGAAGTGTCAAAGCACCCGAGGACCGGATAGACAGGCCTCGCGGGCCGGAGTTGCCGACCCCTGAATGACACGGTTACTGTACGCATGCACACGCTCACACAGGGTGTACAGCGGGCCTGACTCATCGTCAAGCATGTGTACACAAGCGAACTAACAAATTGATAGACAAATCATCAACCAAATCATTCTGAGTCACTTCGAAACATTCCAGTGGCCATCGGCGTACTGACTCTGATTGCTGTCACATTAATCATTGTCGGCTCCGTGTTCTGCTACAAGTAAGCTCACTGCGGACTTTAATCAGTTTGATTGGAGCATACATGCAAGCTAATGGATTACCCGATCGGCGCTCTGATCCCCTTCGGAGAGGGGGAGACTGACAGATTAGAAAATTAAATTGACTCGTCTCACAGCTCACGCATTCCCGAGCTGGTCAGCCCAGGATGACTTCTTGGATTACTGAGCTTGTGATATTTTATTGAACTTTACAATCTGTATTTAGAGGATTGATCTTTTCCAGTCGATAACCCCTCTCCAGCAAATGAATCTTATCAATGTAAAATATCACTCCGAGCTGTGAGAGTCACTCTAAGCTGTAGAGAATCCCGCACACTCCACAGAGAATCCCGCACACACCACAGAGAATCCCGCACACACCACAGAGAATCCCGCACACTCCACAGAGAATCCCGCACACACCACAGAGAATCCCGCACACTCCACAGAGAATCCCGCACACACCGCAGAGAATCACTCCAAGCTGCAGAGAATCACTCCAAATCGCAGAGAATCACTCCAAATCGCAGAGAATCCCGCACACACCACAGAGAATCCCGCACACTCCACAGAGAATCCTGCACACACCACAGAGAATCCCGCACACTCCACAGAGAATCCCGCACACACCGCAGAGAATCACTCCAAGCTGCAGAGAATCACTCCAAGCTGCAGAGAATCACTCCAAACCGCAGAGAATCCCGCACGCACCGCAGAGAATCCCGCACACTCCACAGAGAATCCCGCACACACCGCAGAGAATCACTCCAAGCTGCAGAGAATCACTCCAAACCGCAGAGAATCACTCCAAACCGCATAGAATCCCGCACGCACCGCAGAGAATCCCGCACACTCCACAGAGAATCCCGCACACACCGCAGAGAATCACTCCAAGCTGCAGAGAATCACTCCAAATCGCAGAGAATCACTCCAAGCTGCAGAGAATCACTCCAAATCGCAGAGAATCACTCCAAATCGCAGAGAATCACTCCAAATCGCAGAGAATCACTCCAAATCGCAGAGAATCACTCCAAATCGCAGAGAATCCCGCACGCACCGCAGAGAATCCCGCACACACCACAGAGAATCCCGCACACTCCACAGAGAATCCTGCACACACCACAGAGAATCCCGCACACTCCACAGAGAATCCCGCACACACCGCAGAGAATCACTCCAAGCTGCAGAGAATCACTCCAAACCGCAGAGAATCACTCCAAACCGCAGAGAATCCCGCACGCACCGCAGAGAATCCCGCACACACCGCAGAGAATCCCACACACACCGCAGAGAATCCTGCACACACCGCAGAGAATCCCGCACACACCGCAGAGAATCCCGCACACAACGCAGAGAATCACTCAAAGCTCTAGAGAATCACTCCAAACCGCAGACAATCACTCCAAACTGCAGATATTCTGCCGCCCTCCGAGCCGCTGACGAAAACGACCCGGGTGGCCGGCAGCCCATCGTGTTCGGCAGCCAGGGCAGCGCCTTTAGTGGAGTCAGCGGCGGCGGCGCGGTTGCTGGCGATACAAAATTAGCCGTTCATGCGCAGAAGTCCTACTATCAGCGACAGAAGCAGAATATTGCTTCCGCTTTTAAACCAAAGTGAGTTTACTGTTTTGGATATTTTTTACCATAACGCTCGTGGTGAGCAATCCCATATCCCAGCTGATCAATCCCATTTCCCAGCTGATCAATCCCATCCCCCAGCTGATCAATCCCATCCCCCAGCTGATCAATCCCATCCCCCAGCTGATTAATCCCATCCCCCAGCTGATCAATCCCATCCCCCAGCTGATCAATCCCATCCCCCAGCTGATCAATCCCATCCCCCAGCTGATCAATCCCATCCCCCGGCTGATCAATCCCATATCCCAGCTGATCAATCCCATATCCCAGCTGATCAATCCCATCCCCCAGCTGATCAATCCCATCCCCCAGCTAATCAATCCCATCCCCCGGCTGATCAATCCCATATCCCAGCTGATCAATCCCATATCCCAGCTGATCAATCCCATCCCCCAGCTGATCAATCCCATCCCCCAGCTGATCAATCCCATCCCCCGGCTGATCAATCCCATATCCCAGCTGATCAATCCCATATCCCAGCTGATCAATCCCATCCCCCGGCTGATCAATCCCATATCCCAGCTGATCAATCCCATATCCCAGCTGATCAATCCCATCCCCCAGCTGATCAATCCCATCCCCCAGCTGATCAATCCCATCCCCCGGCTGATCAATCCCATCCCCCAGCTGATCAATCCCATCCCCCAGCTGATCAATCCCATCCCCCAGCTGATCAATCCCATCCCCCGGCTGATCAATCCCATCCCCCGGCTGATCAATCCCATATCCCAGCTGATCAATCCCATATCCCAGCTGATCAATCCCATCCCCCAGCTGATCAATCCCATCCCCCAGCTGATCAATCCCATCCCCCGGCTGATCAATCCCATATCCCAGCTGATCAATCCCATATCCCAGCTGATCAATCCCATCCCCCAGCTGATCAATCCCATCCCCCAGCTGATCAATCCCATCCCCCGGCTGATCAATCCCTTATCCCAGCTGATCAATCCCATCCCCCAGCTGATCAATCCCATCCCCCGGCTGATCAATCCCATATCCCAGCTGATCAATCCCATATCCCAGCTGATCAATCCCATCCCCCAGCTGATCAATCCCATCCCCCGGCTGATCAATCCCATATCCCAGCTGATCAATCCCATATCCCAGCTGATCAATCCCATCCCCCAGCTGATCAATCCCATCCCCCGGCTGATCAATCCCATATCCCAGCTGATCAATCCCATATCCCAGCTGATCAATCCCATCCCCCAGCTGATCAATCCCATCCCCCGGCTGATCAATCCCATATCCCAGCTGATCAATCCCATATCCCAGCTGATCAATCCCATCCCCCAGCTGATCAATCCCATCCCCCAGCTGATCAATCCCATCCCCCAGCTGATCAATCCCATCCCCCAGCTGATCAATCCCATCCCCCAGCTGATCAATCCCATCCCCCGGCTGATCAATCCCATATCCCAGCTGATCAATCCCATATCCCAGCTGATCAATCCCATCCCCCAGCTGATCAATCCCATCCCCCGGCTGATCAATCCCATATCCCAGCTGATCAATCCCATATCCCAGCTGATCAATCCCATCCCCCAGCTGATCAATCCCATCCCCCGGCTGATCAATCCCATATCCCAGCTGATCAATCCCATATCCCAGCTGATCAATCCCATTTCCCAGCTGATCAATCCCATCCCCCAGCTGATCAATCCCATCCCCCGGCTGATCAATCCCATATCCCAGCTGATCAATCCCATATCCCAGCTGATCAATCCCATCCCCCAGCTGATCAATCCCATCCCCAGCTGATCAATCCCATCCCCCAGCTGATCAATCCCATCCCCCAGCTGATCAATCCCATCCCCCAGCTGATCAATCCCATCCCCGGCTGATCAATCCCATATCCCAGCTGATCAATCCCATATCCCAGCTGATCAATCCCATCCCCCAGCTGATCAATCCCATCCCCAGCTGATCAATCCCATCCCCCGGCTGATCAATCCCTTATCCCAGCTGATCAATCCCATCCCCCAGCTGATCAATCCCATCCCCCGGCTGATCAATCCCATATCCCAGGTGATCAATCCCATATCCCAGCTGATCAATCCCATCCCCCAGCTGATCAATCCCATCCCCCGGCTGATCAATCCCATATCCCAGCTGATCAATCCCATATCCCAGCTGATCAATCCCATCCCCCAGCTGATCAATCCCATCCCCCGGCTGATCAATCCCATATCCCAGCTGATCAATCCCATATCCCAGCTGATCAATCCCATATCCCAGCTGATCAATCCCATATCCCAGCTGATCAATCCCATATCCCAGCTGATCAATCCCATTTTCCAGCAGCAATATTTCCCATTCTCTTTCATACCAGAAGCGGCCCCTCTAAGTCGCCCATCCAAGAGGCTGACTCGGACCAGGAGGACTCCAACATCTACGGCTGTCCCGGACTCGCGTCTGTGAGTGACTGCCAATTTTTTAGGGTGGAGATCTGGGAGAGATTTCAAACAGAATGGGAGAAGAAAGGTAGTTTAGAGAGGATAGATGAAGAAAAAAAGAGAGGACGAGAGATAGAGAAAGGAAAGGGAGGGAGAGGGAGAGAAGGGAGAGAGGGGGAGAAAAGGGAGAGAGGGGGGGAAAATGTAGAGAGAGAGGGAGAAAAGGGAGATATGGGGAGAAATGAGAGATAGGGCAGCCTCAATAAGCCACCCAGCCCCCCTCCCCAGACCAGCGGTCTCGAGGTGTCCAACCCGATCTTCGCTGGGCCGGACAGCGATGAAGAGTGACCTGAGGTCGCTGCAAGGACTTTAAGAGAGAATGAATTCAGCTGTGCAAAGTGTCGAAATTCAGAACTTGAATGACAGGTTGACAGAATCGTACATGATTTGACTCCAGGTCCGCTCGATGCACGCGTACCTGTATTCAATTGTTATAATTGTTTCGATTGTAAAGATCTTTTTATTATAATAAACTGTAATATTGGTGGATGAACACTTGCTTTATGTAAGGGAATTGGCTAGAGATTCAAGTTAAGCAGAATTGACCGCGGTTAGATAAGCTAAATTGTGAATATTTGTACACCTATCCATTTATATTATTTCCCTGTATATTTGCGTCATACTAATTATATTTAGTTTATAAGTAGTAAATCTTGAGAAAAAAATATTTTTAGGAAACTGAGTGGCGGGTGATGCATCTGCGCGAAGTCGTGAAAAAAATTGCCTAGTGACTGCCAAGTCAAGTTGGAGGGTGACGTAACAGCGTTTTGTAATGGCAAGGGTTTATCTGATCGACGTCCAGATAAGCCTGGCTTTAAACCCGTTGTGTCTTTTTTCAAGTTAGTTATTTGCCTGGCTCCCTAATAATCCGATATGCATCGAAAAGGCACTTTTATGTAGGAGTTTCGGTACATTTTGGGAAAGTATTAATTAATTCTTAGTGTAGCATATTGGTGACATAAAATATTCCAGGTCGAAGTCTCTCTACGATGCAGAAGAATGCAAGGCTTTTTTAGTTATCTCATCTGGGATCTCCGAGGCCGTGTTGCCATGCAAAAAAGAATTTTGTCACACTTTATCCTGTACCATCTTCTTTGAAGTCAGAGATTTCTTCTTTCACTGAAGCATCAGGGGGGGGGGGTGCGGATTCCCACTGAATGATCAGAGGGGGCGGATTCCCACTGAATGATCAGAGGGGGGCGGATTCCCACTGAAGGATCAGAGAGGAGGCGGATTCCCACTGAATGATCAGAGGGGGGCGGATTCCCACTGAAGGATCAGAGAGGGGGCGGATTCCCACTGAATGATCAGAGGGGGGCGGATTCCCACTGAAGGATCAGAGAGGGGGCGGATTCCCACTGAATGATCAGAGGGGCGGATTCCCACTGAAGGATCAGAGAGGGGGCGGATTCCCACTGAATGATCAGAGGGGCGGATTCCCACTGAAGGATCAGAGAGGAGGCGGATTCCCACTGAAGGATCAGAGTGGCGGCGGCGCCTCAGAAGTTTCACTGCAGCAGAGAGTTATATATTTATTTTCAAACTAGAACCGAAACTATAAGAAAACGAAACGGGAAATCGCGAGATTGACACGCAGAGTAAACAGGGGGGTGGGGGGGTTTGCCAATCGGGAGAATAGAGTGCCGACTTCATCCCTCGAACGTGCAGGTCCCAGAGACCGCACGGCCAGTGTTTCTGTTTGGTGGGAGGCCGCACAGGCTGCAGCAGTGCATCGGGGGGGGGGGGTGGCTGTGCCTGTGACAGGCACTTGCTTCGGCTGTCATTTCTGCGACCGACCTCTTTATCAGTGCGGGTCATCTGCGCAGGCGCGAACTAGCGGCACTATGCAATAAATCATTGCCGTGTTGACTGCGCTATGGATCCTGGGATAGGCCACTGCACTCTCCCACCTCTCTCTGCATCCCCATTTCCCACTCTACTTCACTCTCACCCTCCCTCTCTCTCTCACTTCATACTCTCTACCTCACTTTTTATCACTTTTATCACTCTCACCCTCACTCTCCCTTACTCTCACCCTCACTCTCACTCTAAGCCTTGCTCTCACCCTCACTCTCACTCTGTCCCTCACTCTCCCTTACTCTCAACATCACTCTCACCCTCACTCTCACCTTCACTTTCCCTTTGTCTCACCCTCACTCTCACTCTAACCCTCACTCTCACCCTCACTCTCACCCTCACTCTCCCCCTCACTCTCACCCTCACTCTCACCCTCACTCTCCCCCTCCCCCTCCCAGAACGGGAATGTCCCGAAGGTCCGGGCGAGATTTTAGATCAGGTACCTTTCGGTTGGTTGGCTAACTAATTACAAATTTATTTTACATAGTCATTAAAACTGTTTTGCCAGTTGCTCAACCCTAGCACCCACTCCCTCCCAAGCGCTCCCATGTCTATTTGATTATCATTATTCCCATTTCAACAGGTGCTGCGCAGCGAAAGAATGCATGCAAAAATACAACAAAACTTGCAGCGTTCGTGCCAAGTAGAAATTAATTAACAAATCAATATAAGAAAAATGTAACATTATCAAAACGCTAAGCAGACAGACTCCCTCCTGAGCAGTGGATTCTATAATGAGTTTGTCTGAGACCTATTTGAGTCAGCCAGGCCACTCGGATGTGAATCAGGAGCTTAGGCACGCAAACCCATTAAGCTGCGTGGATTAAAAGTAGAACTTTTTATGAACCAAACAACCAACCGACTGCACGTTTTGCGTGAGCCAACAATTGAAGCTGAACAAAGATTGTATCGAAACAAGTTTCAGAATACAATGATGACTGGAGAGATTCTCGGCATGCATTCGCAGTGACCATGAGACTGAATGAGATTTGTTTGTTGTATCTTATTTATTGTATTCAATAAATGATGCGTGCCAGCAGTCAGTCTCAAACTCTGTGAGTCGCAAAATGATAAAATCAGTGATTTTTTTCTTCAAAACATCCACATCATTTTTTAAATTTATTTTCAGCATCCAATTCCGGTTTCTGAGATAATTTTGAATTATCAGTTTGATGAGTGGTGCAGCAGTGTGGGATAGAGTGTTACATACTTGTGCAGCAGTGTGGGACAGAGTGTTACATACTTGTGCAGCAGTGTGGGATAGAGTGTTACATACTTGTGCAGCAGTGTGGGACAGAGTGTTACATACTTGTGCAGCAGTGTGGGATAGAGTGTTACATACTTGTGCAGCAGTGTGGGACAGAGTGTTACATACTTGTGCAGCAGTGTGGGATAGAGTGTTACATACTTGTGCAGCAGTGTGGGACAGAGTGTTACATACTTGTGCAGCAGTGTGGGATAGAGTGTTACATACTTGTGCAGCAGTGTGGGATAGAGTGTTACATACTTGTGCAGCAGTGTGGGATAGAGTGTTACCATACTGGTGTAGCAGTGTGGGATAGAGTGTTACATACTTGTGCAGCAGTGTGGGACAGAGTGTTACATACTTGTGCAGCAGTGTGGGATAGAGTGTTACATACTTGTGCAGCAGTGTGGGACAGAGTGTTACATACTTGTGCAGCAGTGTGGGATAGAGTGTTACATACTTGTGCAGCAGTGTGGGACAGAGTGTTACATACTTGTGCAGCAGTGTGGGATAGAGTGTTACATACTTGTGCAGCAGTGTGGGACAGAGTGTTACATACTTGTGCAGCAGTGTGGGATAGAGTGTTACATACTTGTGCAGCAGTGTGGGATAGAGTGTTACATACTTGTGCAGCAGTGTGGGATAGAGTGTTACCATACTGGTGTAGCAGTGTGGGATAGAGTGTTACATACTTGTGCAGCAGTGTGGGACAGAGTGTTACATACTTGTGCAGCAGTGTGGGACAGAGTGTTACCATACTTGTGCAGCAGTGTGGGATAGAGTGTTACATACTTGTGCAGCAGTGTGGGATAGAGTGTTACCATACTGGTGTAGCAGTGTGGGATAGAGTGTTACATACTTGTGCAGCAGTGTGGGACAGAGTGTTACATACTTGTGCAGCAGTGTGGGATAGAGTGTTACCATACTGGAGTAGCAGTGTGGGATAGTGTGTTACATACTTGTGCAGCAGTGTGGGACAGAGTGTTACATACTTGTGCAGCAGTGTGGGACAGAGTGTTACATACTTGTGCAGCAGTGTGGGACAGAGTGTTACATACTTGTGCAGCAGTGTGGGACAGAGTGTTACATACTTGTGCAGCAGTGTGGGACAGAGTGCTACCATACTGGTGTAGCAGTGTGGGACAGAGTGTTACATACTTGTGCAGCAGTGTGGGACAGAGTGTTACATACTTGTGCAGCAGTGTGGGACAGAGTGTTACATACTGGTGTAGCAGTGTGGGACAGAGTGTTACATACTTGTGCAGCAGTGTGGGACAGAGTGTTACATACTTGTGCAGCAGTGTGGGACAGAGTGTTACATACTGGTGTAGCAGTGTGGGACAGAGTGTTACATACTTGTGCAGCAGTGTGGGACAGAGTGTTACATACTTGTGCAGCAGTGTGGGACAGAGTGTTACATACTTGTGCAGCAGTGTGGGACAGAGTGTTACATACTTGTGCAGCAGTGTGGGATAGAGTGTTACATACTTGTGCAGCAGTGTGGGACAGAGTGCTACCATACTGGTGTAGCAGTGTGGGACAGAGTGTTACCATACTGGTGTAGCAGTGTGGGACAGAGTGTTACATACTTGTGCAGCAGTGTGGGACAGAGTGTTACATACTTGTGTAGCAGTGTGGGACAGAGTGTTACATACTTGTGCAGCAGTGTGGGACAGAGTGTTACATACTTGTGCAGCAGTGTGGGACAGAGTGTTACATACTGGTGTAGCAGTGTGGGACAGAGTGTTACATACTTGTGCAGCAGTGTGGGACAGAGTGTTACATACTTGTGCAGCAGTGTGGGACAGAGTGTTACATACTGGTGTAGCAGTGTGGGACAGAGTGTTACATACTTGTGCAGCAGTGTGGGACAGAGTGTTACATACTTGTGCAGCAGTGTGGGACAGAGTGTTACATACTTGTGCAGCAGTGTGGGATAGAGTGTTACATACTTGTGCAGCAGTGTGGGACAGAGTGTTACATACTTGTGCAGCAGTGTGGGACAGAGTGTTACATACTTGTGCAGCAGTGTGGGACAGAGTGTTACATACTTGTGCAGCAGTGTGGGATAGAGTGTTACATACTTGTGCAGCAGTGTGGGACAGAGTGCTACCATACTGGTGTAGCAGTGTGGGACAGAGTGTTACCATACTGGTGTAGCAGTGTGGGACAGAGTGTTACATACTTGTGCAGCAGTGTGGGACAGAGTGTTACATACTTGTGCAGCAGTGTGGGACAGAGTGTTACATACTTGTGCAGCAGTGTGGGACAGAGTGTTACATACTGGTGTAGCAGTGTGGGACAGAGTGTTACATACTTGTGCAGCAGTGTGGGACAGAGTGTTACATACTGGTGTAGCAGTGTGGGACAGAGTGTTACATACTTGTGCAGCAGTGTGGGACAGAGTGTTACATACTTGTGCAGCAGTGTGGGACAGAGTGTTACATACTGGTGTAGCAGTGTGGGACAGAGTGTTACATACTTGTGCAGCAGTGTGGGACAGAGTGTTACATACTTGTGCAGCAGTGTGGGACAGAGTGTTACATACTTGTGCAGCAGTGTGGGATAGAGTGTTACATACTTGTGCAGCAGTGTGGGACAGAGTGTTACATACTTGTGCAGCAGTGTGGGACAGAGTGTTACATACTTGTGCAGCAGTGTGGGACAGAGTGTTACATACTTGTGCAGCAGTGTGGGATAGAGTGTTACATACTTGTGCAGCAGTGTGGGACAGAGTGCTACCATACTGGTGTAGCAGTGTGGGACAGAGTGTTACCATACTGGTGTAGCAGTGTGGGACAGAGTGTTACATACTTGTGCAGCAGTGTGGGACAGAGTGTTACATACTTGTGCAGCAGTGTGGGATAGAGTGTTACATACTTGTGCAGCAGTGTGGGACAGAGTGCTACCATACTGGTGTAGCAGTGTGGGACAGAGTGTTACCATACTGGTGTAGCAGTGTGGGACAGAGTGTTACCATACTGGTGTAGCAGTGTGGGATAGAGTGTTACCATACTTGTGCAGCAGTGTGGGACAGAGTGTTACCATACTGGTGTAGCAGTGTGGGATAGAGTGTTACTTACTTGTGCAGCAGTGTGGGACAGAGTGCTACCATACTGGTGTAGCAGTGTGGGACAGAGTGTTACCATACTGGTGTAGCAGTGTGGGACAGAGTGCTACCATACTGGTGTAGCAGTGTGGGACAGAGTGTTACCATACTGGTGTAGCAGTGTGGGACAGAGTGCTACCATACTGGTGTAGCAGTGTGGGACAGAGTGCTACCATACTGGTGTAGCAGTGTGGGACAGAGTGCTACCATACTGGTGTAGCAGTGTGGGACAGAGTGCTACCATACTGGTGTAGCAGTGTGGGACAGAGTGCTACCATACTGGTGTAGCAGTGTGGGACAGAGTGCTACCATACTGGTGTAGCAGTGTGGGACAGAGTGCTACCATACTGGTGTAGCAGTGTGGGACAGAGTGCTACCATACTGGTGCAGCAGTGTGGGATAGAGTGTTACCATACTTGTGTAGCAGTGTGGGACAGAGTGCTACCATACTGGTGCAGCAGTGTGGGATAGTGTTACCATACTTGTGTAGCAGTGTGGGACAGAGTGCTACCATACTGGTGTAGCAGTGTGGGACAGAGTGCTACCATACTGGTGTAGCAGTGTGGGACAGAGTGCTACCATACTGGTGTAGCAGTGTGGGACAGAGTGCTACCATACTGGTGTAGCAGTGTGGGACAGAGTGCTACCATACTGGTGTAGCAGTGTGGGACAGAGTGCTACCATACTGGTGTAGCAGTGTGGGACAGAGTGCTACCATACTGGTGTAGCAGTGTGGGACAGAGTGCTACCATACTGGTGCAGCAGTGTGGGATAGAGTGTTACCATACTTGTGTAGCAGTGTGGGACAGAGTGCTACCATACTGGTGCAGCAGTGTGGGATAGTGTTACCATACTTGTGTAGCAGTGTGGGACAAAGTGTTACCATACTGATGCACGAGCTAGTAAGGTGGAACATAATGTCACCACATAGAACCAATCTCATAATGTGCTCCCAGTTCAATAGCAAGTCCTCACTTCAGTCTGTGTTCCTTCTGTCCCCAGCAGCTCATCTCCTTTCATCCTGGACAGGATTTTGACGCAATCAAGCGAACTCGGGGAACAGAGAAAGGCCTTGTGGAAAATCAATCAATGGAATGAGCGAACAAGCGAAAGTGTCAATAGTGAAATTGTGGAAGAAGATCCTATATATTTTTATTGAAACAGAAAGTGCCTGGGGGTTGGCAGACCGAACCTTGATGGGATTTCCGACACCAAGACCCCGATTTCGGTTCGGTTCGGTGCCGCTTCGATCAGATGGAGCTGAAATAGCGTGCCAGACTCTCTTTCTTGTATTGCAGCTGGCTTGTATTTCTTGTGAAGCCTGTGAAGATTCTATAGTTTGTGAAGATTCTATAGTTTGTGAAGATTCTATAGTTTGTGAAGATTCTATAGTTTGTGAAGATTGTATATAGTTTGTGAAGACTGTATAGTTTGTGAAGATTCCATAGTTTGTGAAGATTGTATATAGTTTGTGAAGATTGTATAGTTTGTGAAGATTCCATAGTTTGTGAAGATTCCATAGTTTGTGAAGATTCCATAGTTTGTGAAGATTCTATAGTTTGTGAAGATTCTATAGTTTGTGAAGATTCCATAGTTTGTGAAGATTCTATATAGTTTGTGAAGATTCTATAGTTTGTGAAGATTGTATAGTTTGTGAAGATTCTATAGTTTGTGAAGATTCTATAGTTTGTGAAGATTGTATAGTTTGTGAAGATTCTATATAGTTTGTGAAGATTGTATAGTTTGTGAAGATTGTATAGTTTGTGAAGATTGTATAGTTTGTGAAGATTGTATAGTTTGTGAAGATTCTATAGTTTGTGAAGATTGTATATAGTTTGTGAAGATTCTATAGTTTGTGAAGATTCTATAGTTTGTGAAGATTCTATATAGTTTGTGAAGATTCCATAGTTTGTGAAGATTCTATAGTTTGTGAAGATTCTATATAGTTTGTGAAGATTCCATAGTTTGTGAAAATTCTATAGTTTGTGAAGATTCTATAGTTTGTGAAGATTCTATAGTTTGTGAAGATTGTATATAGTTTGTGAAGATTCTATAGTTTGTGAAGATTCTATAGTTTGTGAAGATTCTATAGTTTGTGAAGATTCTATAGATTGTGAAGATTCCATAGTTTGTGAAGATTCCATAGTTTGTGAAGATTCCATAGTTTGTGAAGATTCCATAGTTTGTGAAGATTCTATAGTTTGTGAAGATTCTATAGTTTGTGAAGATTCCATAGTTTGTGAAGATTCCATAGTTTGTGAAGATTCTATAGTTTGTGAAGATTCCATAGTTTGTGAAGATTCTATAGTTTGTGAAGATTCCATAGTTTGTGAAGATTCCATAGTTTGTGAAGATTCCATAGTTTGTGAAGATTCTATAGTTTGTGAAGATTCCATAGTTTGTGAAGATTCCATAGTTTGTGAAAATTCTATAGTTTGTGAAGATTCTATAGTTTGTGAAGATTCTATAGTTTGTGAAGATTCCATAGTTTGTGAAGATTCCATAGTTTGTGAAGATTCCATAGTTTGTGAAATTCTATAGTTTGTGAAGATTCTATAGTTTGTGAAGATTCCATAGTTTGTGAAGATTCCATAGTTTGTGAAGATTCTATAGTTTGTGAAGATTCCATAGTTTGTGAAGATTCCATAGTTTGTGAAGATTCCATAGTTTGTGAAGATTCTATAGTTTGTGAAGATTCTATAGTTTGTGAAGATTCCATAGTTTGTGAAGATTCCATAGTTTGTGAAGATTCTATAGTTTGTGAAGATTCCATAGTTTGTGAAGATTCCATAGTTTGTGAAGATTCCATAGTTTGTGAAGATTCCATAGTTTGTGAAGATTCTATAGTTTGTGAAGATTCTATAGTTTGTGAAGATTCCATAGTTTGTGAAGATTCCATAGTTTGTGAAGATTCTATAGTTTGTGAAGATTCCATAGTTTGTGAAGATTCTATAGTTTGTGAAGATTCCATAGTTTGTGAAGATTCTATAGTTTGTGAAGATTCCATAGTTTGTGAAGATTCCATAGTTTGTGAAGATTCCATAGTTTGTGAAGATTCCATAGTTTGTGAAGATTCCATAGTTTGTGAAAATTCTATAGTTTGTGAAGATTCTATAGTTTGTGAAGATTCCATAGTTTGTGAAGATTCCATAGTTTGTGAAGATTCTATAGTTTGTGAAGATTCCATAGTTTGTGAAGATTCCATAGTTTGTGAAGATTCCATAGTTTGTGAAGATTCCATAGTTTGTGAAGATTCTATAGTTTGTGAAGATTCTATAGTTTGTGAAGATTCCATAGTTTGTGAAGATTCCATAGTTTGTGAAGATTCTATAGTTTGTGAAGATTCCATAGTTTGTGAAGATTCCATAGTTTGTGAAGATTCCATAGTTTGTGAAGATTCCATAGTTTGTGAAGATTCTATAGTTTGTGAAAATTCTATAGTTTGTGAAGATTCCATAGTCTGTGAAGATTCCATAGTTTGTGAAGATTCCATAGTTTGTGAAGATTCCATAGTTTGTGAAGATTCTATAGTTTGTGAAGATTCCATAGTTTGTGAAGATTCTATAGTTTGTGAAGATTCCATAGTTTGTGAAGATTCTATAGTTTGTGAAGATTCCATAGTTTGTGAAGATTCTATAGCTTTAGCCTTGAAGTTAGCAGAAAACAAGTGTATTTTAGCGCATTTTTGCTGCAAACGCGAGCCTTTAAATGTAATTATTCGAAGAAACGCAGCCCTTGTCCGTCCAGACCTGTAGCGGTCCTTGGGCAAGAAGCTGGCCACCCATGCAGCCGGAGAGCCATTCCAGCATGCCCTGCTTCGGATTCAAAGAATCCCAAACCGCCATTTGAACCTTGCTCTGTGCTTTCGAGTTTCCACTCGATAATCCGGTGCCGGTAATGCACCAACTGACCCCGTCAGCAGCTGACCGGCAGGTGGAATAACCGATTACTCTTTGCTTCTCTGCTTTTAATTCCATTTCTTGGCCAGCTTGAAGCAGCAGACTTTGAAACTTTTCTTTCTTCCCGCGTCTTTTCCCACGAAATTCGGAGCTTTGCCCAGGCCTGTAGCTTAACAAGCTGAGGTCGCCGCGCCCTGCTTGAAGCTGGGGAAGCGAGAGAAAAAAGGAAGCCCCGATCGACTTAGCAACAAGAAATGGCATTTTTTACAACTGACTTTCTGTCTCCCACACTCTCTGGATTATTCCTCCTAGACTGGATGGCGGAGCCTGTGATGCAACAGTTGGCGAGGCTCCGCTATGGCCAACCAGGGGGGGGGACAAGGACCGGCCCAGACAGATGCGTTTCTGCTTCTTTAGAATAGTCAGAAATCAACACTTGGCTTGCCTAATTATCTGCATTGCTGGTCTGTGGGACTGAATCACCTGCTAATTATCTGACTGCGAGATTTATTGCCTCCGGGTGTCTGCCTGCCTGTCTGTCTGCCTGTCTGTCTGTCTGTCTGTCTGCCTGCCTGTCTGCCTGTCTGCCTGTCTGTCTGTCTGTCTGTCTGTCTGTCTGTCTGTCTGCCTGCCTGTCTGTCTGCCTGTCTGTCTGTCTGTCTGTCTGTCTGTCTGTCTGTCTGTCTGTCTGTCTGTCTGTCTGTCTGTCTGTCTGTCTGTCTGTCTGTCTGTCTGTCTGTCTGTCTGTCTGTCTGTCTGTCTGTCTGTCTGTCTGTCTGTCTGTCTGTCTGTCTGTCTGTCTGTCTGTCTGTCTGTCTGTCTGTCTGTCTGTCTGTCTGTCTGTCTGTCTGTCTGTCTGTCTGTCTGTCTGTCTGTCTGTCTGTCTGCCTGTCTGTCTGCCTGTCTGTCTGTCTGTCTGTCTGTCTGTCTGTCTGTCTGTCTGTCTGTCTGTCTGTCTGTCTGTCTGTCTGTCTGTCTGTCTATCTATCTATCTATCTATCTATCTATCTATCTATCTATCTATCTATCTATCTATCTATCTATCTATCTATCAATCTATCTATCTATCTATCTATCTATCTATCTATCTATCTATCTATCTATCTATCTATCTATCTATCTATCTATCTATCTATCTATCTATCTATCTATATATCTATCTATCTATCAATCTATCTATCTATCTATCTATCTATCTATCTATCTATCTATCTATCTATCTATCTATCTATCTATCTATCTATCTATCTATCTATCTATCTATCTATCTATCTATCTATCTATCTATCTATCTATCTATCTATCTATCTATCTATCTATCTATCTATCTATCTATCAATCTATCTATCTATCTATCAATCTATCAATCTATCAATCTATCAATCTATCTATCTATCTATCTATCTATCTATCTATCTATCTATCTATCTATCTATCTATCTATCAATCTATCAATCTATCTATCTATCTATCTATCTATCTATCTATCTATCTATCTATCTATCTATCTATCTATCTATCTATCTATCTATCTATCTATCTATCTATCTATCTATCTATCTATCTATCTATCTATCTATCTATCTATCTATCTATCTATCTATCTATCTATCTATCTATCTATCTATCTATCTATCTATCTATCTATCTATCTATCTATCTATCAATCTATCAATCTATCTATCTATCTATCTATCTATCTATCTATCTATCTATCTATCTATCTATCTATCTATCTATATTTTAATCGAATAAGAGGTCATTAGAGAAAACGCTTCGTTTTGCATAATTTCACGAAGAATTCGATACCCAGTAGTCGGGTTCCAGCAGGTCACAGTTAGTTTTAGCGTGCAGGTAATTTGAGCTGTTCTGCTAACGAACCCCAAGCGCAGGTCATTATTCACGACCTCATTCGTCCTTTCTGAGTTTTCGGAAGAAATTTGTTGGAGGAGATATCTCATTAATTATTTAATTAGGAAAACAATTTGCAGACTCAAATTTCCTGTGGAATCTTCTTAGGCCTTAGTAACACCCACTGACTCTGGAATGTACCTGATGCTGTAGTTAGAGGCTTCAAGGTTATTCCTACTGTTCGCTAACTTAAGCTGCATCAGATCTGAGAAACTGATTCACCAGAGAAGAAGGAAACTCAGACGGAAGAGCGGGGGGGGGCGACAGCGCGCCCTGTCAAAACTTGTTTTCCCAGTGTCGGCCTGGATAAACAAAAATAATTTCAAACTGAAGCGAGAGCCCAAATTCAGTCCCCTGTCAGATGTGAAGAGATGAGGCTCCCACTCAGAGAGTAGTTCTCGAGCCGCTGAGTCAGAGGCTGGGGTGACGGTCCAAATTTTGAGTTGAGCCCTTAAAGATTTTTTTGAAAGCAAAGAGACTCAGGCCGTCTTTTGGAGTTTTTCGGGTTAGCATAGCTAGGAGACTGCTGACTTCTGCTTTTGCTTTGTCTTGTTCTTCATCTGAGGTTCTTCATCTGAGGTTCTTCATCTGAGATTCTTCATGTGAGGTTCTTTATCTGAGGTTCTTCTGGCTTCTTCTGAGGTTCTTGCTGTCTTCTGAAGTTCTTCTGACTGTCTTCTGAGGTTTTTGCTGTCTTCTGAGGTTCTTCTAACTGTTCTGAGGTTCTTGCTGTCTTTTTAAGTTCTTCTGACTGTTCTGACGTTCTTCTGACTGTCTTTTGAGGTTTTTGCTGTCTTCTTAAGTTCTTCTGACTGTCTTCTTAAGTTCTTCTGACTGTCTTCTTAAGTTCTTCTGACTGTCTTCTTAAGTTCCTCTGACTGTCTTCTGAAGTTTTTACTGTCTTCGGTGTCTTTTCCCCCAGCTTTCAGAGGGAAGGCAGTTTTCGCCCTGGAGATTTCATTCATTTTCTGTCAAACGCAGCTGAGTGGGGGCTGCCAAATAGTGAAGCAAAAGAGGAGTTGAGTGTTGAGTGGTGCGGAGGGAAGGAGCCGGAACCGTGTCACTGTTTGTTGACGTCATAAAGGTGTTTAGAAGGGTTGAGGTGTGCCATAATAGTTTGGGCCACTCCCCTCGAATCCAGGCTGCCCCTGAGGCATCTCAGATCGACCCACTTCCTATTTAGCGGCGCACTCAGGCCTCTCTCCGCCCACAGTCCCGCTTTATTCACTTCCCAGGCCCGAAAGCACTTGAGAAGGGGAATATTTTCTGGCTGGGGCCTTCCACCCCCAGTGCAAGGAGACCGCCAGCCAGAGTCCGGAGTGCCATCGGCTCTATCACGAACTCCGTGATTTCAAGACGCAAAAAAGTTGCTGGGATAGAAAGTCTTTCTGTCTGTCTGTCTGTCTGTCTGTCTGTCTGTCTGTCTGTCTGTCTGTCTTAGTGTCTTTAGCGCTTTAGCGCTGGCTGCGGGACCACAATGCCGCCGAAGGCTCTGTCAAACTGGCATCTTTAGGGTCCGGGGGGAATTGGCTCTCCCCAGACTCTGGTTGACGATCTCCTTGACTAGGCGAGAATTGGAAAGAGCCACGCCTACCGACGACTGGAACCCCGGTTGGGGGGGGGGGTTCCGCCCAGCACGCGGCCGCACTCGAAAATAATATTCCCCATTTTAGCCCAAATAGCCGCAGAATAGGCAGCAGCGGGCCTCTGAGCTGACACCCGTCAAGTATGGGAGCAGAGGTGTAGTGGCAGTGGCTGGAGGGAGCTTATATTAGGAGGAGCCATTTTAGAAGAAGAAGGAACTCGAGTAAGTGGGGCGACCCCCCCCCCGCCTGTCTCAGTCAGTTTTGGCAGCTCAAACATTGCTGCTGTGCATTATCGCCATTGGCCCTGACTGGCCGGGCCCTCGACTGCGCTCTCGCCCTCTCCGTTGAAGCAGCGCCGCTTATTTTTGCTCTCACAGCGAAGTTTCGCATCCGAGGATCCTGTGGGGCTGCTGCTGTCACTCTCCTGCCTTAATAACGCGAATGAGTGGCAACGAGTGCAATTGTGGGGAAAGGCTTAGATAACATTAGGTTTGACAGGCTGACACGCTTTTGTCTGTCTGTCTGTCTGTGTGTCTGTCTGTCTGTCTGTGTGTCTGTCTGTCTGTCTGTGTGTCTGTCTGTCTGTCTGTCTGTCTGTCTGTCTGTCTGTC
>NIVC01002250.1:0-37500 GCA_002269645.1 Macrostomum lignano | reverse complement strand
TTATAACTTCTCGCCTAAAGGGATTTTCTAATTGTCCAAGCGAACATGGTCTTTGTTTTTAGAAAAAATTCTAGCTGGTGGTCTTTGTCTGTCTCGGATAATGAGCTCATTCCTACACCTTGATGAAGCTTGATTCTGCTGATAAAATAGAAATGCCGAGACAAACGTTTCGGCAACCAGGTTGCATGCGAGCAAAGTCGGATAAGGAAAATGAGAATGAAGAAGAGAAACCGTCGATTGCTTGAGGACTCTGGCCATCTGATGAGCAAAAGGGAGAGCAAGAGTTTGAGAGAGATGGAGAGGGAGAGACAGCTGCAGTCCCTGCCCAATCAGCTACAACGTTGAAATCACTGGGAGAGAAAGTGGGAGAGAGATTGGAGAGAGAGAGGGGAGATAAGAGAGGGGGATAAGAGAGGGGAGATGAGAGAAAGGGAGATAAGAGAGAGGGAGATAAGAGAAAGGGAGATAAGAGAGAGGGAGATAAGAGAAAGGGAGATAAGAGAGAGGGAGATAAAAGAGAGGGAGATAAGAGAGAGGGAGATAAGAGAAAGGGAGATAAGAGAGAGGGAGATAAGAGAAAGGGAGATAAGAGAGAGGGAGATAAAAGAGAGGGAGATAAGAGAGGGGAGATAAGAGAGAGGGAGATAAGAGAGTAGGGTAGCGTATGACTCACTCAGAGAGATAATGATGTAGCGGAGAAACCAACAGTCGCGGCTTCAGTCCAGAATCCTCCAGTGCAAGACAGACACAAGTTTTAAAGCTTGTAAGACAGCCGGGACGCAGGCAAAACCCGAGTGAAAGTCGCCAGTCCCCCAAGGTCGCCACTCGTTTGTTATTTCTCAATTCGGTCCGCTAGTCAGTTGAGAAGACCTCAGCTCAGCCCCGATTCCATCTGCGCGGCCAGCGAAGCAGGCTTAGATTAGATTGCTGGCTCAATGCAGCCGCCAGAGTATGGGGGGTAGACAGATAGAAGAGAGAAGGATGCGATTTTCTGCTTACCCAGCTTCATCCATCTTCATCTCCCTAGCTCACTCCCCTTTTCCCAGTGCCAATGCCATAGATCACGGCATAACTGGGCGGCGTGGGCGAGAGCGACTCAGAATGTCTTGGGGGGGGGGGGGGGGCGCTCGATGCGGTTGCCAAGATTTTGGCGTTTTTTAGTCGTAAGGTTTCTCAGGTCCCAGTTGCCAGGCGCAAGGCGGAGCCACTGACACAGTTGAGACCTTTGAGATCTCATCTCGAGACGGAAACTAGGAGGGGGGGGCGGTCGCACGCGAGCCCCGTTCGCCCTTCAGTGCCTGCCTTTTCTCGCCTTAGGGGCCCAGCAGTTGTGGTCTCCGCGCGCTTTATTTAGCTGCTTTTGCCTGCTTCAGTCATTAGCGGGTCTTGGCTGGCATCTGCGTAGCCTCCAGGTGAGAGGGGCAGCAAAGCTTTTGTGTTCGTAATTAAGATCATGAGTCAGCGGTTCCGGGATGCGGCTGGCGCGTTTGCTCCCAGTTCCAGTTATTCCCTGTCTGTCTCCCTGTCACTGTCTGCCTCCCTGTCACTGTCTGCCTGTCACTGTCTGCCTCCCTGTCACTGTCTGTCTCCCTGTCACTGTCTGCCTCTCTTTCACTCTCTGCCTGTCACTGTCTGCCTCCTGTCACTGTCTGCCTCCTGTCACTGTCTGCCTCCTGTCACTGTCTGCCTCCCTGTCACTGTCTGCCTCCTGTCACTGTCTGCCTCCCTGTCACTGTCTGCCTCCCTGTCACTGTCTGCCTCCCTGTCACTGTCTGCCTCCCTGTCACTGTCTGCCTTCCTGTCACTGTCTGCCTCCCTGTCACTGTCTGCCTCCCTGTCACTGTCTGCCTCCCTGTCACTGTCTGCCTCCTGTCACTGTCTGCCTCCCTGTCACTGTCTGCCTCTCTTTCACTCACTGCCTGTCACTGTCTGCCTCCCTGTCACTGTCTGCCTCCCTGTCACTGTCTGTCTCCCTGTCACTGTCTGCCTCCCTGTCACTGTCTGCCTCTTTTTCACTCTCTGCCTGTCACTGTCTGCCTCCTGTCACTGTCTGCCTCCCTGTCACTGTCTGCCTCCCTGTCACTGTCTGCCTCCCTGTCACTGTCTGCCTCCCTGTCACTGTCTGCCTCCCTGTCACTGTCTGCCTCCTGTCACTGTCTGCCTCCCTGTCACTATCCTTTGTAACTCCCCTCTCAGTCACTCTCCTCTTTGTCACTCTTATCTCGGTCACTCTCTTCTCGGTCACTCTCATCTCGGTCACTCTCATCTCGGTCACTCTCATCTCGGTCACTCTCATCTCGGTCACTCTCATCTCGGTCACTCTCATCTCGGTCACTCTCATCTCGGTCACTCTCATCTCGGTCACTCTCATCTCGGTCACTCTCATCTCGGTCACTCTCATCTCGGTCACTCTCATCTCGGTCACTCTCATCTCGGTCACTCTCATCTCGGTCACTCTCATCTCGGTCACTCTCATCTCGGTCACTCTCATCTCGGTCACTCTCATCTCGGTCACTCTCATCTCGGTCACTCTCATCTCGGTCACTCTCATCTCGGTCACTCTCATCTCGGTCACTCTCACTCGGTCACTCTCATCTCGGTCACTCTCATCTCGGTCACTCTCATCTCGGTCACTCGCCTCTCGGTCACTCGCCTCTCGGTCACTCTCATCTCGGTCACTCTCATCTCGGTCACTCTCATCTCGGTCACTCTCATCTCGGTCACTCTCATCTCGGTCACTCTCATCTCGGTCACTCGCCTCTCGGTCACTCGCCTCTCGGTTACTCGCCTCTCGGTCACTCGCCTCTCGGTCACTCGCCTCTCGGTCACTCGCCTCTCGGTCACTCGCCTCTCGGTCACTCGCCTCTCGGTCACTCGCCTCTCGGTCACTCGCCTCTCGGTCACTCGCCTCTCGGTCACTCGCCTCTCGGTCACGCTCATCTCAGTCACTCTCCTCTGTCACTACCTCAGCCACTCTCCTCCAGTCCACGTGTTTCTTCCACCTTTCCATTCTTCTCTCTTTTTCATTCTTTCAAAGCCCCTCTTTTGCTCAGCCTTTCTGTTGCTGGCCGCTCGATTTTTTCTCTCCTAAGTTTCAAAAAACAGTTTTATGGAGTGCGAAATGTTTCCATTCCATTTCTAGGAATATAATGGTTAACAAACAAAGAATAGTACCAGTTTTTGTGACAGATGTTTCACAATTACGAGCTGCATTACCTAAAAAGGAAACTGCTGAACTGTAAGCAGATGTTTCGGATATCCCTTGATTATTAATTTGGGAAAATACGAGTATGAAATCCCTCATGTAAAGCGAGAACTCAATTTGCACGCGATAAATAGCGCCATGGTTACTATAAGAAATGTTTGCGCGCTAAGACACGATGCGGTACTGAATGGGTGGGGGTTGTTATTAGTTTGTTCTGACCAGAACTGGGGACGCGAGTGCAATTCTAAGGAATTGTGATAGTAGGTGAGAGAGTAGCGGCTGCCTGATTCCGAACGTTTGGGCGCCAGACCCTCAATGCCTTGGCGTCAGACCCCCAATGTCTTTAAGCCAGACCCTCAATGTCTTGGCGCCAGACCCTTAATGTCTTGGCGCCAGACCCTCAATGCCTTGGCGCCAGACCCTCAATGTCTTGGCGTCAGACCCTCAATGTCTTTAAGCCAGACCCTCAATGTCTTGGCGCCAGACCCTCAATGTCTTGGCGCCAGACTCTCAATGCCTTGGCGCCAGACCCTCAATGTCTTGGCGCCAGACTCTCAATTTCTTGGCGCCAGACCCTCAATGCCTTGGCGCCAGACCCTCAATGCTATGGCGCCAGACCCTCAATGTCGTGGCGCCAGACCCTCAATGCCTTGGCGCCAGACTCTCAATTTCTTTGCGCCAGACCCTCAATGTCTTGGCGCCAGACCCTCAATGTCTTGGCGTCATCTCAGGACGCATAATAATGATTATGATTGCGACAGACTTTCAGGAAGAAGTTTTTAAGCTTCAGATCCAGATCCCCTGTGTGCTGTTCCTCCGGGTCGCACAGCAGGCAGCACCTGTCTGTTAAAAGGCTCAAGCGATCCACCCTGCTCAGTCTAGATGAATAATTAATCCCATTCTCTGCCACCCCCCCGTCGAGATCCCACTGTGAGCCACTCAGACGAAACGTCAAGAAGGTTTTGATTCGACAACAATTTTTTCATCGCACCAGAAGTTATCAGTTAGTTTTTTTCTAAAATATGCACATATTGTTCTGAGCACACCTGCGCCAAGGGCTCAGCTCGTTTCTCTATTCACCTGGCACTTTTTTCAACCATCTCAGCCCGGGCAGTGATCTCCCTGTCAGTCAAGTGGCAATTATTTTATATTATTTTTTCACCTGAGGCCTCCTGCTGCTGCTGCTGCTTCTGCCTGTCACAGCTCACTCTGCAATCGATGAAATTGTGTCACTCTGCTGAGGGAGAGAAGTGCTTGCCAGAGCAGACATGGAAGCAAGCCTACTGCAGCACTGGATGGGGCGGAGAGAGCGGACATGAGAGTGAGAGTGGGGTCGGGAGAGAGTGAGGAGGGAATGGGTGAGGGTCAAAGGACGAGGGAGAAAGGAAGAGAGGGGAGATGGGAGAGAAGGGAGATGGGAGAGAAGGGAGACGGAAGAGAAGGGAGACGGGAGAGAAGGGAGACGGGAGAGAAGGGAGACGGGAGAGAAGGGAGATGGGAGAGAAGGGAGACGGGAGAGAAGGGAGATGGGAGAGAAGGGAGACGGGAGAGAAGGGAGAGGAGATGGGAGGGGGATGACTGAAGTGCCTCTTATGTCGCATAAGTTGGACAGAAAAAAAGCAATTTGTGAAATTTTCAACTCCGCTATTCAGAGATGCCTATCATCTCTTTCCCTTGACAACTTGATGACGCAGCTGCTCCCATCCCAGCATCCAGCTAGACTCGAGTCGCCCAGCGTGACAACCAACAGTACGATCCAGGGGTGTCGGCAACCCAATGTCCCCCCAAAGCTATGAGGGGGCATGCCAATGCTTTGTCCACCCATCCCACCTTGTGACCCGTTGTTGAAATCAATAATTTTGCTTCAGGGCGCCAAAATATAGCGCCTTTGGCGCCAAAATAAGTGCCTGCGGCGCTAAAATGAGTGCCTGCGGCGCCAAAACGAGTGCCTGCGGCGCCAAAACGAGTGCCTGCGGCGCCAAAACGAGTGCCTGTGGCGCTAAAATGAGTGCCTGCGGCGCTAAAATGAGTGCCTGCGGCGCTAAAATGAGTGCCTGCGGCGCTAAAATGAGTATCTTGTCAACCCTTGGTCAAAGCCCGCACAATATTCGTACACTTCCTCTCCTGGTACTCGTAGTTGAAGTGAAAATCCTTCAGGAAACGCAGAAGATAAAGGAGATTTGACAGTGCCGTAAATCTTTTTATTATTTTGTGCAGATGTATGCAGCTTGTAATTCTCTGTATCTCCGTGCAGTGTTTGTGCCGCGGTCTGTCTGCAATCGGGAGTTGCGTAATCGCACAGACAATCGGAACAGCGGCAAATCACGCATCGGCAATCAAGGCGGGTTGGGTGGGGAGTCGAGTCGAACACAGCCGCCTATAAAAGCAAAGCGAAAGCAAATAAGCAGTTCTCTGTGTTGCTGGTGACCGAGAAACTTTAATGCCTGAAGCAGACATCTAGGAGACTGGGGTCATTTGAGGATACAAACAAAATAAAGACGAGAAATGCGCTGACACGTTCTTGTATTTTCTGGGATTGGGGCATTGCCGAGTCCTAACCGTCTGTCTGTAGGAGGGGGATCTTTTGGGATAAAGATAAAAAAGGAATTGGGAACATTAGGATTTATAGTGAGAAGGAAGCTATGCTTGCTTCAATATCATTTCTCCATTTTCCTCGTGCTATATCCCCTGCTTCTCTATTTATCCCCAGATTACTGTCGCAATTTCATTTTTTTGTGATCATGAGCATGAGGATCAACAAACAGGGGAGATTTATTAAGAAAAGATGACGGGGTGAACTATGACAAAAAACTTCTTGTTAAGCTGTTTTATCAGGATGCCTGCCTGTCTTTTAATTCATTGCTGTCAATAATTCTGAACGAACCCCCGTTCTGAAGCCGCCGGTCTCCGGAATCTGGGATAAAAGGAGGGGAGCAAAAAAGCAGAGCCCCAGGGCAGAAGCGCACTTCCCGTTAGCGCTGGCCTCGTTACCTATATCTCAATGCCAACAGCAGACGCGGGCAGAAACACAAACACTTTTGCTTTGCATGTGTCCGTTGCCCTGCTGTCACTTGGTTTGCCCACCAACCAGCACCTTCAGTGGAATCAAGGAGATCTAGTATCAGAGTCTGGAGTTGCCGCAAGCACCCTCAATGGAATCAAGGGGATCTAGTATCAGAGTCTGGAGTTGCCGCAAGCACCCTCAATGGAATCAAGGGGATCTAGTATCAGAGTCTGGAGTTGCCGCAAGCACCCTCAATGGAATCAAGGAGATCTAGTATCAGAGTCTGGAGTTGCCGCAAGCACCCTCAATGGAATCAAGGAGATCTAGTATCAGAGTCTGGAGTTGCCGCTAGCACCCTCGGTGAAGTCAAGGAGATTTAGTATCAGAGTCTGGAGTTGCCGCTAGCACCCTCGGTGAAGTCAAGGAGTTCTGTTTATTTAGCGTTAATTTAGAGACATTTTCCAGGAAACATGACCCATGCCGCTCCAGACCCTGGCTCTGGGTCTCCCCGGCCTAATACTCGTGACCACCTCGGCCAATCCAGCCGACCCCATGCGATTCCCCAGTCCAATCAGCTCTGCCCTTCCGCCACTGAATTCCCCTGCATAAAAACTCAACCAAGCCTTCCTCTAGAAGCAGCAATAGCTACCCTTCCCACTTCAAAGCAAGTCTTCTGCTTTCGGCGCCCGCTACTTTCTTTTGCAGAAAAGATTCAAAAACACGCCAGAAAACGCTCGGAAGCGTCCGTTGGCTTCACCGTTACCATGACAACGTCCAACGGTACAGCTGGCAAGGACGAATCTCTGATCCCCGCCGCCTCGTCTGGAGCCGCCGCTGCCAACTCCGCCGCCTCGTCATCTGCGGCTTCGGATGCTGAGGCTGCGACCAAATCCACCGGCTGCTGCGGTCGGCGACTTCAGGGCGGCCGCTGCCGCGCCACCACCTGCGTGCTGGCCGGCCTGCTGACTCTCCTGGCCGCCGGGTTCGCCGTACTCTGCCTGTTCTATTTCTTCTTGGACGGCCGCACCGCCCTGACAGCCTTCGGCGCCAACTCCGGCGACTGCGGCCGCGGCGGCAGCGCCAGGCGGCGATTCTCCCCTGCCGCGTCCTCGTCGATGCTGCTGGCCGCGCCGTCCGACGGCTGGCGGCAGGCGTCGGCGAGCGGCGACGCGGCCGATTTCGCCGACCCAACGTCGACAGCGGCTGGCGTCTGCGACCCCGACGGGGGCCTCTACGCCGCCGCCTGCGGCAGATTCAACGCCGCCGTCAGCCTGCGCTGGACCGGGCGGGGCGTCGAGCGAGAGACCAGCGCCATCAGGCAGCTGCAGCTCCGCCTGAGGGACTTGCTGCTGGAGACGCTGCTGACACCGGCGCCGGGGCAGCGCCCGGCCTGGCAGGCGGCGCTGGCCAACCTGACGCGCGCCTGCGCCTCCTCGGCCGGCCTCACCGCCACCCAGCTGGTCTCCGCCTTCTCCGACCCGACCCGCTTCACCCCCATGTCAGTGTTCGGCGCCGAGTCGGTGGTCTGGGGCTTCGAGCACTCCCCGGAGCGGGTCCTCGCTCAGTTCCTGGTGCACGACTTGCCAGCCGGGGTGGATCTGGTATCGCCCGTGCCGGGGTCAGCGATTCCGGCTGACTCGCTGCCGTTGTGCCTGACGCCGGCGCCACCCCGCGGCCTGGCGGGTGTCGGCCGGGACCGCCTGGTCCGCCTGGTCGAGGCGGCCTTCCGCTTGGCCAAGCGCGGGGTCCCCTACCTCATTGTGGAGAAGATGGCCGCCTACCACGTGGCGCTGCATCAGCTGCTAGACGGCGAGAGCCGGGCCGCCCCGGAGGACCATCTGCTGGACGCCGCCGGTCTTGCCGGCTTGTTCCCGAACGGCGCCACCGGCTGGGCCAGCTTCCGCAGCCTCATCCTGCCAGCCTGGGCGGAGGGCAAGTACAGCCGGGTCTGCGCCAGGCAGCCCGACCGGCTGCGGCGTCTCTTCGACTTGGCGTCCCGGCAGGACCCGGACACGCTGGTTGGCTACGCGTTCGTCAACTCGCTGGTGGCGCTCAGGCCGCACTTCCACGAGCTGCGCGACGCTCTGCCGACGGAGGTGGCGCCGGCTGGCGAGCATCCCGACAGGTTCGCTGATGGCGACAGGCCGGAGCGGTGCCTGCGCAGTCTGCACCGCCTGTTCCCCGACGCTTTGCTAGCGACCTTCGCTGCCAGACACCTCAGCCCCGGGGCCGGGCCGCTGCGGCTTGCCGCCGACCGGACAGAGGCGGCCAGGGCGGCGCTGCTGGCGGAGACCGGCGGCGACCCTCGCCTGGCAGGCCGTCCCAAAGTTCCCGTCCTGGGACTGCCGACTGACTTCGGCGGCCTCGGTGGCGAGGAGCGGCTGCTGAACCAGTACGGCGACCTCCGCCTGCCAGCCGATGCGGCCTTCCTGCCCGGCCTGCTGGATGCCCTGCGCCACCGCCGCCTGTCCGCCCACCGCCTCGCCTTTCACGCCGCCTCCGCAGCTCCGCCGCTGCCGACGCCGGCGCCGCCTTTGCCGCCGCGATTCTTCCGCGACGCCCTCGACGACCAGGGGCGCCGGTTCCCGTATCCGCTGGCCTTCTACTTGCCGGCGCTGCTGCCGCGGCCGCGCCAGCTCGACTTCCTGCTGGCCTACGAGCTGGCCAGCCGGGCCGTCGCCCAGGCGCCGCCAGCCGCGCTCAACCGCTCAGCTGCCGACTGTCTGGACGCCGAGACGGCAGCCGTCCGTCGAGACTTCGTCGAGTTTACCGCGGCCGCCGCGGCGCTGAGAATGACATCTCCGACATCACCGGCATCTCCAGCAGCCAGGCGGGAATTCTTCGTGTCGGTCAGCCAGCTGTACTGCCAGAAGGCGGTGCCGGGGCACCGGTGGGGCCGGGCGGGGCCGCTGCCTGACCGGGTCGGCCGCCTGCTGGCGCGACTCCCGGGATTCGCCGACGCCTTCAACTGCCTTGGCGACGGGCGCAGAGTCTGCAGGCCGGTTCTGCCCTAGCGGCGGATTGCAGGAGCTGTTATCGCTGTTACACGCATTGGCGATCTATTTAATAATACCAGTAATTAGCATAACACTTGCGTAGGTGCCGTGTTCAATTCCACCACTAATGTTTTCTACTTTTCATTACTGAACAAACTGTTTTTAATGTTTATTTGTACATTTCCTTGTCCTCAGGCTTTTGCGTCTCAAGGACCGAACTCTCTTGTACGAGCTATAATCATTGTCTGTCAGCTGTTGCTCCCTTTACACACCTGATTGCAGCTGCTTTACAGTTGAATTCCTTTACTCTTCTGTCCTGTAAATCCACACAACCTTTGATTGAAATGTCGCTTAATTTCTTCCCCAAACTGACTTTGAGACCACAAACACGGGCTGAGCAGATTTTGCTAGCCATGCAGACAAACAATGGTTGCGCAACTGTGCAATCCATGCTGGAATCCAAAGGATCATTGTCAGCCATGATTTTTGCCTCAGGGATCTTTTCTAGCCACAAACCTGAATTAACTGTCTCTCAGCGTTTTGCTAATCCAAGTGTTGCAATTTTTGACCCCCGATTTGGTTACAATTTTAGCCCTCAGTAATCTGCTCTGCTGCTGCATCACGTGACCCAATTTTATAAATAATTAAATTTTGTTGAGCTACTGTAAGCTGTTCGTGCAAATATATAATAGCTAGCAAAACTAATGCCAATGGCTGCAGTTGATTGTCAACTACTGCACAGCTTTGCCTGCTGGTGAGGCAGACAGACAGACAGACAGACAGACAGACAGACAGACAGACAGACAGACAGACAGACAGACAGACAGACAGACAGACAGACAGACAGACAGACAGACAGACAGACAGACAGACAGACAGACAGACAGACAGACAGACAGACAGACAGACAGACAGACAGACAGACAGACAGACAGACAGACAGACAGACAGACAGACAGACAGACAGACAGACAGACAGACAGACAGACAGACAGACAGACAGACAGACAGACAGACAGACAGACAGACAGACAGACAGACAGACAGACAGACAGACAGACAGACAGACAGACAGACAGACAGACAGACAGACAGACAGACAGACAGACAGACAGACAGACAGACAGACAGACAGACAGACAGACAGACAGACAGACAGACAGACAGACAGACAGACAGACAGACAGACAGACAGACAGACAGACGGACACAAACAGGCAGACAGTCAGACACAGACAGACAGCATGCCTCAGAGCTATCTATCAAATCGCTAGATCGGCCACCCCAAGCGCCCCTGACGAATCCATTTGCGAAGGCATCCACTCTCAGTTGAAGCTCTCGCAGGAATGTTTTCAATTCCTAAGCAAATTTTTCGTTTCCAATTCTTTCCCCTTCACTCACTTAATGCGGGAAACTTGTCTCTTGGGGATATTTCTCCCTAAGAACTGGAGTAGTTACACAATTCTCCTCCACCTCAATCGCTACTGTATCGATGCAGAGCCAGCCTCCTCTCGTTGCTGTTAAATCATTTTTAGCCCAACTTTCGCTTTTCCCAACCCGCAGCGCTGGCTCGAATGAACTCCTCCCATGGGATCAGCCAGAGAAGGGAAGCGGGGAATCTTCAAAAGCACTCTCCTTCCCTTTGCTCCCGCCCCTGAAAATTGAATTTCACTGTTGGAAGAAAAAACACGCACGAACCGACCCCGGGATGCTGAGTCCCCACCAGAGATCCCGCTTGAGAAGTCGCAGGGGTCAAGGGGTCAGCGGCTGCCGGGGCTGCTGACCTGTGGCCCCGCGGGGTCCCACGGCCCAATTTGAATTTCCATACAAATTAAGCGAGGACCTGCGTGCATTGAGAGTCGGCGGCGGCCGCGGGGGCCCAGGAGACCGCAGCGCTGATGAGGTGAATATTTGTTGTAGCAAAATATGCAGAAAGGAAGAGAAGGCTGATTGATTGATGCCATTGAAAGCTTTATACTGCTGTCGAGCCATTGTGGTTAGCCACCCACTGTCTCACCCTGTCACCCACTGTATCACACCTGTCACCCACTGTCTCACCCTGTCACTCACTGTATCACACCTGTCACCCACTGTCTCACCCTGTCACCCACTGTCTCACCCTGTCACCCACTGTCTCACCCTGTCACCCACTGTCTCACCCTGTCACCCACTGTCTCACCCTGTCACCCACTGTATCACACCTGTCACCCACTGTCTCACCCTGTCACTCACTGTATCACACCTGTCACCCACTGTCTCACCCTGTCACTCACTGTATCACACCTGTCACCCACTGTCTCACCCTGTCACCCACTGTCTCACCCTGTCACCCACTGTCTCACCCTGTCACCCACTGTCTCACTCTGTCACCCACTGTATCACACCTGTCACCCACTGTCTCACCCTGTCACTCACTGTATCACACCTGTCACCCACTGTCTCACCCTGTCACTCACTGTATCACACCTGTCACCCACTGTCTCACCCTGTCACTCACTGTATCACACCTGTCACCCACTGTCTCACCCTGTCACCCACTGTCTCACACCTGTCACCCACTGTCTCACCCTGTCACCCACTGTCTCACCCTGACACTCACTGTCTCACCCTGTCACCCACTGTCTCACACCTGTCACCCACTGTCTCACCCTGTCACCCACTGTCTCACCCTGTCACCCACTGTCTCACCCTGTCACTCACTGTATCACACCTGTCACCCACTGTCTCACCCTGTCACCCACTGTCTCACCCTGTCACTCACTGTCTCACCCTGTCACCCACTGTCTCACCCTGTCACTCACTGTATCACCCTGTCACCCACTGTCTCACCCTGTCACCCACTGTCTCACCCTGTCACTCACTGTATCACACCTGTCACCCACTGTCTCACCCTGTCACCCACTGTCTCACCCTGTCACTCACTGTATCACACCTGTCACCCACTGTCTCACCCTGTCACCCACTGTCTCACCCTGTCACCCACTGTCTCACCCTGTCACTCACTGTATCACACCTGTCACCCACTGTCTCACCCTGTCACCCACTGTCTCACCCTGTCACTCACTGTCTCACCCTGTCACCCACTGTCTCACCCTGTCACTCACTGTATCACCCTGTCACCCACTGTCTCACCCTGTCACTCACTGTATCACACCTGTCACCCACTGTCTCACCCTGTCACCCACTGTCTCACCCTGTCACTCACTGTCTCACCCTGTCACCCACTGTCTCACCCTGTCACCCACTGTCTCACCCTGTCACCCACTGTCTCACTCTGTCACCCACTGTATCACACCTGTCACCCACTGTCTCACCCTGTCACTCACTGTATCACACCTGTCACCCACTGTCTCACCCTGTCACTCACTGTATCACACCTGTCACCCACTGTCTCACCCTGTCACTCACTGTATCACACCTGTCACTCACTGTATCACACCTGTCACCCACTGTCTCACCCTGTCACTCACTGTCTCACCCTGTCACTCACTGTCTCTCCCTGTCACTCACTGTCTCACCCTGTCACCCACTGTCTCACCCTGTCACTCACTGTCTCACCCTGTCACTCACTGTCTCACCCTGTCACTCACTGTCTCTCCCTGTCACTCACTGTCTCACCCTGTCACTCACTGTCTCACCCTGTCACTCACTGTATCACACCTGTCACCCACTGTCTCACCCTGTCACTCACTGTCTCACCCTGTCACTCACTGTCTCACCCTGTCACTCACTGTCTCTCCCTGTCACTCACTGTCTCACCCTGTCACTCACTGTCTCACCCTGTCACTCACTGTATCACACCTGTCACCCACTGTCTCACCCTGTCACCCACTGTCTCACCCACTGTCTCACCCTGACACCCACTGTCTCACCCTGACACCCACTGTCTCACCCTGACACTCACTGTCTCACCCTGTCACCCACTGTCTCACACCTGTCACCCACTGTCTCACACCTGTCACCCACTGTCTCACCCTGTCACTCACTGTCTCACCCCTGTCACTCACTGTCTCACCCCTGTCACTCACTGTCTCACCCTGTCACCCACTGTCTCACCCTCTCATTCTCAAGAGACGTTTAACAAGCATGAGTGTTGATACCTCTCGGACTATACTCACTATAAATGCAATCAAATAGCAGTTTAAAGTGTCTGATTTTATATGCATGCATTGTAGGTTCTCCCGGTCAAAAGCAAGCTATACATTGTCAATTGCCATTGTCCATCCATATAACTAAGACTCAATTCGAGAGCAAGAAACTGACTTTCTCTAGCTAGCTGTATGAATGACTAGCTGACTGACCTAGTGCAGTTTCAAACTTTAATACGACTTTCCGCAAAGCTTCAAATTTACTGGCCTTGATTCAATGAAAGGCTTTGTATGTCCGACCTTCATTATTTTAAATTTATTAGATGCGCAGATCCTTGCTGTATTGCAGCGCAAGGCCTACGCGTGGACCAGGTCGTGTGAACACGAAGCACTGGCCCGACTCATCAAAAACCGGATTAATTACTTAGTAGACCAATGGCCTACGTTAGAGGAATTAATCTCTAAAGAACAGAGCGAAAGGCCCTGCCCGTCGGCCGAGTATCCGACGGTCGGGCAATATATTTAAGTATTTAAACGATGCGATATGAGCGGAAATATTTGGCCAAGAGCCGATGATGCTACTGAAAGTAGCTAAAAACGGGTTCGCAGGATGCGTAAAACAGTAAAACATTGAAGTAAATGCAATTAAAACAGTGGGAAAAAGTGAAGGCGCAGGAGACGGGGTGGCGGCGGGGATGGGCGCGAGAGGCGGAATCACAGCGAAAAATGCTTACAGAGTGCATGAACTTCGAGACAGTAAAAAGTAAAATATTAAAGAAAAACAAAGTAAAACAAAATGCAGAGTGGAAGATAAATAAAACAGGTAAAAGTAAAGGTAACAGGGTGGGCTGAGATGAGCAGAGTTTGGCAGAGTTCGGCACAAAATCAGTGGATTTGAGGTGCGCCGGTGCAGTGCTCCACCCACGTGTTGCGGCTCCAGTGGATGCAGTGCAGCGCCAGTCGTCGTTGGAGGTGCCGGATGTCGCGCTCGCGCAGGCCTGCAGCGCGCAGGATGGCGTTGTTGAAAGGCGACCAGGCGCCCAGCGAGCCGATGCAGAAAGTGGCCAGGGCCGTTGGCGCCTCTGCGCTGAGCTGCTGCGTGATGCCGGCGTACTTCTGGCATACGGCTCGGTGCTTGCGTGGGAACGTGGCCGGCCTGACCTCGAACGGCGACTTGACTTCGATCAGGAGACGGCGGCCTCTGTCTGGATCCATGATGCTGATGTCAGGTCGCAGATCAGAGCCGGGAAGGACCTCCTGGTCGGTGGTGATGGTCGCGTTTGGGCGGGCCTCGCTGATGGCGGTGGCGACGGCGTTGACGATGCCGTCGTGGCGGTCCCTCCACCTGGCCGCGTGCACCGGGCAGCTGTTGATCACGTGGCCGAGCGTCTCGACGCCGGCTCCGCAGCGGCGGCATCGCGGGTCGGATGTCGGGTCGGCCAGTCTCCGGAGCGCGTTGGTGGGCACCAGGTTGAGCCGCGCTCGGTGGATGAAGCGCCAGTCGCAGGCGCGCATGCCGGTGCTGCTGAACAGCCAGGTGTGGCTGCCGATGTGCGTGGCGGTCGTGGCGAATCGGCCTTGGGAGTGGCACCCGCGCCAGGCCGCCGTGTGCGCTGCCCTGACCGCCTGGTGAAGCCTCCGGGTTATTGCTGCCGCTCTGTCGCATCGCTGGATGTTTCCGGACAGCGGGTCGCGCCACTCCAGGCTGGCCGTCCAGTCGTAGCTGATGGTGAAGCGCAGCCCGGTCGCATGGAGCACTTCGCGGGTGGCGTGGCGGACTTGGAACCACCAGCTGGCCGTTTCTCCGCTGGGTGGGAGTGCTGCGCCATTGAGGAAATCGGCGACGTCGCGAGGTCTGACAGGTGCAGCGCGGAGCCGTAGGCGGCGTTGGACCAGGCCGCGCAGTTCGGCCCAGGCTAGCTCTCTGAGCGCGGCGTCTGTGCAGCAGAGTCGCCTGACGGCCTCGGTGACCTTTTGGACGGCTGCTTCCTCCTTCGCTAGGGACAGGCCAAGGCCGCCGTGGCATCTGTCGGCGTAGAGGTAGTCTGTCGAGGACTGCGTCGGAAGGTAGACGATGCGGCGGAGGATTTGACGTGCGCGCTCGTCGTAGCCCAGCTCCGCTCTCTGATGCCCTTGCAGTTTGCGCCTTGGGTTGCCGAGCTTCGTCCAGTCGGCGTCGCGCAGGCGGAGGTGGAATGGCAGGCGCGACGCAATGAAGGTGTTGTAGGCGTCGAGCTTCTGCCACGGTAGCAGGTCGCTGTTCGCCACGGCCGTCAGATCGTTGAGCGCGCGTTCCAGCAGCGCCGCCACGGATGCAGAGCGGCGTTCGCCGGCCGGCACGCCCAGGTACTCGTAGAATTCGTCCTCTGCGAGCGCCCGGATCGCGCCTGCCTGTACGCGCAGCTGGAAGTCCTCCCCGGGCCCGCCGTTGATGGTGAGGCGGCCACACTTGTCGGGGTTGATCTCTAGGCCGGCCCAGGCTGCGGCGCGGTCGATCGCTGTCACCGTGCGCTGCAGGGCCTCGCCGCTGTTGGCTAAGAGCGCAGCGTCGTCGGCGTAGGCGAGGCTGAGTTGCCTGCTGTGCCCCAGGAGGTTGTAGCCGTCAGCCTGGTTTGGCGCACGCAGTAGCGGCTCCATGCAGAGGGCGAACAGCACTCCGGACAGCGGGCACCCTTGCCGGACACCGCTCTCGACGGGGATGTCGGCAGTCGCCTGATCAGGGCCGGTGTACACCGCAGTGACGTTTCACTGTCTCATCCTGTCACCCACTGTCTCACCCTGTCACCCACTGTCTCATCCTGTCACCCACTGTCTCACCCTGTCACCCACTGTCTCACCCTGTCACCCACTGTCTCACCCTGTCACTCACTGTCTCACCCTGTCACCCACTGTCTCACCCTGTCACCCACTGTCTCACCCTGTCACCCACTGTCTCACCCTGTCTCACCCTGTCACCCACTGTCTCACCCTGTCACCCACTGTCTCATCCCTGTCACCCACTGTCTCACCCTGTCACCCACTGTCTCGCCCTATCACCCACTGTCTCACCCTGTCACCCACTGTCTCACCCTGTCACCCACTGTCTCATCCCTGTCACCCACTGTCTCACCCTGTCACCCACTGTATCACACCTGTCACTCACTGTCTCATCCCTGTCACCCACTGTCTCACCCTGTCACCCACTGTCTCATCCCTGTCACCCACTGTCTCACCCTGTCACCCACTGTCTCACCCTATCACCCACTGTCTCACCCTGTCACCCACTGTCTCATCCCTGTCACCCACTGTCTCACCCTGTCACCCACTGTCTCATCCCTGTCACCCACTGTCTCACCCTGTCACCCACTGTATCACACCTGTCACCCACTGTCTCACCCTGTCACTCACTGTATCACACCTGTCACCCACTGTCTCACCCTGACACTCACTGTCTCACCCTGTCACTCACTGTCTCACCCTGTCACTCACTGTCTCTCCCTGTCACTCACTGTCTCACCCTGTCATTCACTGTATCACACCTGTCACCCACTGTCTCACCCTGTCACTCACTGTCTCTCCCTGTCATTCACTGTATCACACCTGTCACCCACTGTCTCACCCTGTCACCCACTGTCTCACCCACTGTCTCACCCTGACACCCACTGTCTCACCCTGACACCCACTGTCTCACCCTGACACTCACTGTCTCACCCTGTCACCCACTGTCTCACACCTGTCACCCACTGTCTCACACCTGTCACCCACTGTCTCACCCTGTCACTCACTGTTTCACACCTGTCACCCACTGTCTCATCCCTGTCACCCCCTGTCTCACCCTCTAATTCTCAAGAGACGTTTAACAAGCATGAGTGTTGATACCTCTCGGACTATACTCACTATAAATGCAATCAAATAGCAGTTTAAAGTGTCTGATTTTATATGCATGCATTGTAGGTTCTCCCGGTCAAAAGCAAGCTATACATTGTCAATTGCCATTGTCCATCCATATAACTAAGACTCAATTCGAGAGCAAGAAACTGACTTTCTCTAGCTAGCTGTATGAATGACTTGCTGACTGACCTAGTGCAGTTTCAAACTTTAATACGACTTTCCGCAAAGCTTCAAATTTACTGGCCTTGATTCAATGAATGGCTTTGTATGTCCGACCTTAATTATTTTAAATTTATTAGATGCGCAGATCCTTGCTGTACTGCAGCGCAAGGCCTACGCGTGGACCAGGTCGTGTGAACACGAAGCACTGGGCCGACTCATCAAAAACCGGATTAATTACTTAGTAGACCAATGGCCTACGTTAGAGGAATTAATCTCTAAAGAACAGAAACTACACTTTGATCTTAGCCAATAAGGCCGAGAAGCGATAAAGAAATCGTCAATCAAGCCTAATTTTTTTACATAACTGGGCCACACACAAGTCAAAAACCTTCGTTTTCGTAGCGCCTACAATCAGGCTCACTAAACTTGAATTAATTCTGCACAATCCGTAAATCTCGTACAGAAACAGACCGGTAATACTCAAAAAGTTTTGTATTTTACTATGAAGTGGTAAAACATATTATTTTTGTCAAATCCACTTTTAATTTTAAACAATTTATTTACACTATTGAACGATTGGCAAAAAAATGCGCAAATAGCTCTACTGTAAGTAGCTGTACTGCATTGACTTATACTGGTAAACAAATTTCTTTTCTATAGTTTTCGATTGGAGGAAAGCGGAGACAAAGACAACTGTATATACGTACAGTGTCTCATATATACTGTGTCTCACATATACAGTGTATATACAGACGTATACATAATACAGTGGTACTTGAGCGGAGAGGCAGGACTGGGCCGGGTCCTGCAGCCAGCCGCATGCATTGAACATTGAGGCCATGGGAGCAGGAAGACATCTTGCTTTAAAATTTTGGAAATTTTCACAATTTGCGTTTTTTACGGCATTGTATATAGTACGCTTGTACATACACACAACTTACTCTTGTGTTACCTTGTTTTTCAGGCCTATGACCTTCTCTAAAACTTTCAGATTTTTTAAACCAGCAGTACATATATGTAAATTCTGCACACGAAATCTTCGCTTTTCTCTTAACATGTAAATGTTATTACATTTCTCCCCTGTGTGACGTCCATTAGCAATCGACATATTGTGTACGCAACATCCAAGGAATGGCAGTAGCAATTTTAGCTCTTTTCTCCCCCTTTTCGATATCTTTTTCGATCTAAAACTCGAAACAAAAATCTCAATTCATGCTCGTATGTGGAACAGGTGCGCTGTTACATGTAATCCATTTAAATGTTTTATGGCGGGGGACACAATAACCAGTGAATTGTTAAGTATATGTACATGTACTAATTTGGTGCCACAAGCGACCATGAGATAACAGCATCTAATACTCATTTTGGCGCCGCCGGCTCAATCGCTAACGCCGCAGACTCTCATTTCAGCACCGTAGGCAGTCCTTTGTTGGATGACCTGAGAAAAATTCAGGATTCCATAAATCTGTACAAGGTTTTAAATGTTTTTGGTCATTAAGCTGTTAAAACCTTAAGACTGTCACAAAGTATAGGGGGGGCTGCATTTGCGTGCCCCCCCCCCCACAGCTTTAACTTGGTGGACATGCCCCTCACTGCACCCCGGTGACAACGCTAGCTCTTGATCTGGAAACAACAAAAACACAAAAATATTGCATACAGGTACATGTGCATGCCAGAGATCTATCAGCGAACTCTAATTCTAGAGTTGCGTTTTCAGGCAGGCTACATGTACATGTAATTTGTCTTGTAATTTGAAAATCCTATGTTTAATTCTTCTTTAAACTTTAATATTGACAATATGTGCATGGAAAGTACATGTACAGGTAATCATTTGGTATTTAAAATTAGCCGCGATTTGGGAAAAAAAACCAAGGACGAACAGTGATAAGAACTGTAACTGTTAAGAGACTTAAAAGCTATAGACGTCGCTAATACATATACTGTACTTTCAGGAGAGAAATACACTGTAGCCTACATAAGTCTTTCTGACACTTTTAGAGTGTCGTCCTATGTACAGCTTTTGTACTCCTTTTTGAAATCACTTTTAAAGCGGTTAAAGTCAACCTCCAAGTTTGTAATTCTAAGCCTAATTCATTTAGGAAGAATTAGGTGCACTACTAAAAGTACTAAGTTAACTACGTCATTCTTGGTTCTTACAAGCAGCATGCTGTTCTATTCTAAATTTTGCCATGAGGAGATCCCTTGCTTTGCATTTTTGCCTTGATATAAGATTTCCGGATTAATTAACGTTTTAATTAAGTGCATTAAAATAAATATATATACATTTTTAAAGCGTAAAAGCGCCAAGACAACAATTCACCTTACTATGTAATATAAAAATGCCAAATTTGTTGATAAAAGCTATAAAGTGTAGCTAAAATTTTTGATACTTCGATTAGAACTACTTTATGTAGCAACGCATATTCTTGTACCGAATAGCAACCAACGAAACCATTGACTACAACGGCGGGCTTTTAAATTCTTAAGAAGAGTTGAATTTATTAAACCTTTAAAACGCTCGCACGACACTTCTCCGTCCAGTCCACCCAAGCCAGCCAGTTTTTTTGAAGCAGTGTCCTGACAAAACCTGCATCGAAATGTTCAAGGATACTTTCCAGAGCGGATTTCTTTCAGTATTATATAGTATTGGAAGCAAACCTTTGCAGATTTGGACCAAGCAGGTAAATTTCCATATTTCATTTTAATAATCCTATGCTGTTTCCTCGTAGTTGCATTACAATCTTCCTTATATTTAGCCAATTTCAATTGAACAATGTTTTTAACTAATGATAAACTAAAGGAAGCAAGTTAATTTCTATTTTTTAGTTGGTGTGGTCAAGATGTAACGTAACTACATGTAGCTATAGCCTATATGTAGAGAACTGCATATAGTAAATTTCAATACATTGATGAAAATACTGTATAGCTTCATTAAACATAAAATTTCAATCGTACTAAAAGTTGTTGTAAACTTTAAGACCATATTGCATAAGCTAACAGCTTAGAATTTTCAGTTACTCTCCTATTTTTGAATCTGTTCAGTTCAGACATACTAAATGCAAAAAACTTAATTTTTTCAATTCAAAATTAGGAGAAACTTGAAACAAATACAAGTAGATCATGAGTATATCTATCAGATTAGGTTTTAATTTTGTGATAATTTAAAGATTTAACAAAATTAAAGTCAGCTGGCCTAGCATCAAAATTTGTCAAAATAAAGTATTTAAATGGGCTCATAAGCTTACATGCCCTTTGAAATTCCTTCCCTAACACTGCAGGTCAGAAACGGCCACATCAAGCGCATCACAGACAACGACATCCAATCGCTTGTGTTGGAGATTGTTGGCACCAACGTCAGCACAACCTACATCACGTGCCCAGCCGAATCGGATAAGACTCTGGGAATCAAATTGCCGTTCCTCGTTATGATCATTAAAAATCTAAAGAAGTACTTCACCTTCGAAGTGCAGGTAATTAAATTAATCCATGAATTCGGGTGCGTATTTTGTTAAGCAGGAAATGCCTAGCGCATTCGAACAAACAAATAACTGATTGTTTACTTGCCAACAGATCCTGGACGACAAGAACGTCAGGCGCCGATTCCGAGCCTCCAATTACCAGAGCACCACCCGGGTGAAGCCGTTCATCTGCACCATGCCGATGCGGCTGGACGAGGGCTGGAACCAGATCCAGTTCAACCTGTCAGACTTCACCAGGCGAGCCTACGGCACCAACTACATCGAGACTCTACGAATCCAGGTTAGAGCTTCTAATCTGAGACTTAGCCTGTTGAAAACACTCTACATCCGGTTAGTCAGAGAGTTAATTCCCCTAAGCCGGTGATTAACTTGCAGATCCACGCGAACTGCCGCATCAGGCGGGTGTACTTCTCCGACCGGCTGTACACCGAGGACGAACTGCCAGCCGAGTTCAAGCTCTTCCTGCCTGTTGGCGGCCAGAAGTCCGGCGACAAGTTGCCGGCGGCAACGCAGCAGCAGGCTGTCTGAGCCCCGCCCCTCGCCATCCCGCCAATGCCCTTCTGAATCCCCCGACTTCCCCTCCCTGTCCCGCTTCCCAGCCCCGCCTCCCAAGCTCGTTAATCGTGCATTCACGCCATTCTACTGTTATTAATGACAATTATTGGCATGCTTCAATATAACTTATAGAGTAACTTAATTTACCTATGATGATAGAAAAGTCTAGCTTATTAGGATCGCAGAATTCGATGGCTGAATGTAATTAAACAATAACAACCAGAACAAGCTTAGGGGAATGCAAAATTACATTATTGTTTAAAATATCTCTAATGTCCTGTCCCCTCATTCTCCCGCTTTGTCTCTGGCCTGTTGTCTTTTATACCTGTAATTCAGAACGTAAAGGATTATCGCTTAAGCTGGCTGCATAAGCGTGGCTTGGCTTATCTTTGTCAGGATTAACCTGACTCTGATATTGTTTCTTAATAAAATTGTCCAGTTCTTGGCTAATTGCATGCTTCATTTTTACTACCTGCTATGCTGACAGGCACCGTTGGGACAAATATTTCAACCTGGCTTGTGAATTTGATTTTTCGGGCTCAGACAGTGTTAAAGCCAGGAGATATATATAGGCATGTATATTATATGCATAAATCTGTATACGTGCCCGCTAATGTTAAAAAACTTTTGTTTGAAAAAAACAATTTCGAATGCATTGATATTTTCTATCATGTAATGTAACTGCGTGTGCCGATACAATTCTGTCTGCTTTATCGACCTATATTTAAAAGGCGCAAATTTTTTGTTGAAATGATAACTTTCTAACAGAATCTATAGGAACAAATATATTACATATTACTATGGTGATCCCTCAGAAACTTCAGAGGGACCAGACAGAACACATATATTATTGAGTTTTCCCTTAATTTCAATCACCCACATAGTCCATAGAGACGGAGCCATGCCTGAGCATGCGGTAGGGGGCAGGCCGAAGGGAATTCCCGGTTGCTGGGGATGGGCTGGGTGAGAGCAGGTGACGTGAGTCCCCTGGCCGGTCTCCATGGATGAAGCAGAATTTGCTTACAAAACATGCTGCTCCGAAGGAGCCGGGCAATTCCCCCCCCCACTGCTCTCTCCTGGGCCGCACAGCAGAGCGCATAACTCCCACCCTCTTCCGACTATCTCTGCTCTTCTTACCTCCGTATCCAAGGGCAACGCTGAGTACACTGCACTGCAGCCAGGCAAGAGAGACACGAGCAAATTTTATTACTTTACACCCCCTCGGGCGCGCGTGACCCCCCTACCCCAGCGGTTCCACTGTACAAATTCCAAAGTTGGGGAGGGGCAGAGGACCGGCCCACAGTGGTTGGACAAAAAACGACGCCTTAACAACCGCTAGCCAACTTGCTACTGATGAAGTTGGTCAGTAGTATAGACAGCCTCAGTCGTTAATGGCTTTAATTCAATGCACCACGTGCCAATCTATGCCAAGGAGAAACGTACAACTACTTACTTACTACTTATTAAGTAGTGCACTTCACGTAAAGCTAAAACAATAAATGAAACAAGCCGCTTGAGTTCAAGCAGCATATTTTCATAGCAAGCGACAATCTGGCAACAAATACACAATCAGCATATATTCAATAAGCGAATATATTTATAAGATAATAATATATAGGCATTCGCATCAGTCATTGTGCAAAGTCTCGAACAGTCTCAATTGTAAACATAAAATATCAGCAGGTAAATCTTTTGCGTCACCTTTTTTAACTCGTGTAAAACCGCAGACATAGGTTTTCCTCTGGTAGAAAAAAGTACCAGCAGCATAAGAAAGCATTAAAAACACAGAAGCAGACAGAATTAAAACACTGGATTATTAATAGACCGATTTATATTACAATGATAATATACCACCCAGCAACAAACGATTGTAAAGACAAATTTAAGCAGCACACGCGATTGACATATTGAACTATTTGTATTTATGCAATTTGAGCGTAAATCTGACTTTGCCCAATTCAAATGTCATACCAATGCCAAAGAAGAGACAAAGTCTTCATACGGAAAGCTCTGCAGAATTAATAGACTGTTAGCCTTGCATAGGGTTGGAAAATTAAACAGAATTAATGTCTCGTGCGACGATATGTATCGAATATTACTTTACTAACCGAAAAATACTACGATGAATTAGAACTTGAAGGCTCTAAAGATAGTTTGTCTACTCCAGAGATCCCACCCAGCCGTGGATTCTGGGGTTGAAGTCAATTTGGAATATCCACCCCTGATCTCTCTCTCTCTCTCTCTCTCTCTCTCTCTTCCTGATAAGTATCTTCCCTAAAACTTAGGAAGAATCTCTCCCATAAGATCTCTCTACTTCGGCAGAATCTCTCCCATGAGATCTCTCTACTTCGGTAGAATCTCTCCCATGAGATCTCTCTACTTCGGTAGAATCTCTCCCATGAGATCTCTCTACTTCGGTAGAATCTCTCCCATGAGATCTCTCTACTTCGGCAGAAGCTCTCCCATGAGATCTCTCTACTTCGGTAGAATCTCATTCATGGGATCTCTCTTCTCTTAACCCCCGGGAGATCTCAAGCCCTGGAAATGAGATCTCTGCATTTCAAAATAACGATCTAATATTCGATAAGAGCTAAGATGCTCAAACACAAGCACAGGTAGAATCCAGCTTCAGACACAACAAACAAACAAAAAACCAAACTAATAAAATTAGAAGCTTATCACAAGCAACCGAGAGAGAGATGGACAGGCAATACATGTAAATAGTCTTATAAGGCAGTTTGCTGCATTGAGTGACAGGGGGGGGGGGCGAGAGATGCATTAGAATTGCACACCGCATGGCATAAACGTGTTGGAAATGAAAAATAGCGATATACAATAATGCAGTCAGTCTCACGCAGCTGAACTAAGCATAGACAGAGATATAAATAAACTCTATGCCTCTCCAGTGGCATATGCTGGGCGCAACAGTGATGCGACAGACACACAATAAAGCATTCTAATTAATATTAGTTTCAATCCTAGGAAAATGCCTACGCTTTTAAAAAACAAAACATAGAAATAATGGACTAGGCCGAGCTGGCTTGAATTTGGTTTGAATAATGCCAGGATTGCGTGCGCGAGCCTTTTCGTGAATAATACCATCCGTTATTGAGGGAAATCCTATCGGTTATTGAGGGAAATCCCATCGGTTACTAAGGGAAATCCCATCGGTTACTAAGGGACCATCGGTTATTGAGGGAAATCCCATCGGGTATTGAGGGAAATACCATCGGGTATTGAGGGAAATCCCATCGGTTATTGAGGGAAATCCCATCGGGTATTGAGGGAAATACCATCGGGTATTGAGGGAAATCCCATCGGTTATTGAGGGAAATCCCATCGGGTATTGAGGGAAATACCATCGGTTATTGAGGGAAATCCCATCGGGTATTGAGGGAAATACCATCGGGTATTGAGGGAAATCCCATCGGGTATTGAGGGAAATCCCATCGGTTATTGAGGGAAATCCCATCGGTTTTTAAGGTAAAATCCAATCGATTTTGAAGGAAATCCCACTGACTATGGAAGGAAATCCCATTAATTTTTGAGGGGAAGTTTAATTAATTATTAAGTGGGAATTTAATCGGTCATTGAGGGGATATCCCGTCGGTTATTGAGGAAAATTGAGGCCAACCAAGCAGATTTTGGTCGAATTGTCGCACAGAGCAACCGAAAGCAACAGGCAATCATAAAATATCAAATTGCACGCCAACTAGTTTTCGGGACTTTAAAAACACAATCATGCAGAAGATTAAAAAAAACAACAGGACAGGTGAGAATGCTGATCAGTCAGCACTCCTGCTGACCATTGCGGACGTCGCACTCCAGGCTGTTCAACCGGTCAAGGATGGCCTGCAGCTGCTGCTGATGCTGCAGTTGGCTGTCTATCGGGTCAGCGGAGGCGGCGGCGGCGGCTTGACTCTCGCCAACCCGCTGTCTGGCATCGGCGATGAGCTGCAGTTTCTCCTGCTCGTTAAGTCTTAGGCGAGCCTCGGTAGCCTCCAGCCTCTGCCTGGTGTGCAGCAGCTCCAGGTGCAGCTGCGAGAGCTCGGATTCGTAGTCATCGGATGGCGGAGGCTGCTGCTGCAGTTGCTGTTGCTGCTTCCGCTCCCGGTAGGCGGACACGGAGCTGACGCCCATTCGAACTCGCGGCTGCTGCTGCTGCTGCTGTCCGGCAGCAGTCGAGGACGTCGCCGAGGCTGTCGACGCGGCCGACGCTTTTGTTGACGTCGAAGTCGACGTAGCCGACGCCTGCTGCTGGCGCTGGTAGGCAGCGGCGGCCGCGGCCACCTCGACAGCCAGCTGACGGTCCCGCTGCTCGTCGATCAATTCGTCGGAGCAGTCGCCGACCTCCTCGCCGACGTCATCGGCAGGCAGCGGCGAGCAGCGGGGCGACGGCGAAGCGGCGACCGGCACTTCCTCCTCGTCCTCCTCAGCAGCCTCGTTATCGTCAATGCCGACTTCATCGTCGGCCTCGATATCGTAGGCGCCTTCAGCTGTTTCAATATCAGCGGCGGCAGCGGCGGCGGCTTCGCTGCTGGCCGAGGATGGGCGGGACTGCAGGGTGGGCAGGTGGCCGGAGCCGGCCTTCTGATACGTGGGATTGAGAAACTGCACCGGGGACGGCGCGGTGCGGCAGCTCTGATAGCCGCTGCTGCCGGTTGTTGAAGCTGTGGTGGCCGCGGCTCTGGCGGCTTCCAGCACCCGCTGCCAGTCCTCCTGGACGCTGGCTGGAGAGCATTTCGCCGCCGCGGCGGCCTGGGCTGCTGTTGCAGCCGGAGGAAGCGGAGGCGGCGGCGGCAGAGACTCAGTCGGCGGTGGAGGGCGTTGATGCCGACTATTGGCTTTTCGATTGGTTCTGGCCTGTTGCTTCTGCTGCTGCTGCTGCTGCTGCTGCTGCTGCTGCTGCTGCAAATCAGAATAGTATTCGTTAGCGTTGCTGTAGACCCAGTCTTCTGGAGGTGGCTGCTGCTGCTTCTGCGGTCGCTGCTGCTGCTGCTGCTGGGGAGGGCAGTTGAACCGCAAGCACCTGGTGACCTCGGCCAGGTGAGCGGCCACCTTGGCCAAGCAGCGCTCCCTGGCCAGCAGTCCCGGCTCGGCCTGCTCCACCTGGTTGAGCGCGGCGGACAGCAGGCAGTGCAGCTGGGCCAGCTCGAACCCGGCGTCGACAAGCACGGCCGAGGCGGCCGACGCCGCGTCAGTGGAGGCGACCGAGGATGAGGAGGAGGACAGAGACGCCTGTGGCGGGGCCGCCGGCGGCGGCGGCGGCGTGGGGGACTGCGGCGGCAGGGCGGTGAGCCCGCGCACGAACTGGCGCATACTGGACGCGTGATCTGCCAGGAAGCGGTTCATGAAGCTCATGTAGGCCTCCTTGCCGCCGAACGGGGCGCCTGCGGGACGTGGTGTACTTTTATTAACTTGCAATCCTATTATTGTGGAATAGGCTTTAGATTATAGGGGGATTGTTTATCGTTAGATAGATTGTTAATAATACCTTAGTGTCAAGAAGAAGCTGGAGTGACAGATGGAGACGTTGGAGTGACAGATGGAGACGTTGGCGTGACAGATGGAGACACTGGAGTGACACACTTACCACACTGGAGTGACAGACAACAGACACTGGAGTGACAGACAACAGACACTGGAGTGACAGACAACAGACACTGGAGTGACAGACAACAGACACTGGAGTAACAGACAACAGACACTGGAGTGACAGACAACAGACACTGGAGTGACACACTTACCACACTGGAGTGACAGACAACAAAGACACTGGAGTGACAGACAACAGACACTGGAGTGACAGACAACAATTAGACACTGGGAGTGACAGACAAAACGGCAACCCACCATTGGCCAGGTTCTGCACAGTCTTGGCAATGAGAGTCAGCGCCCTGGCAGCCCTGGGCCCGGGCAGCTCCTGGCACAGGCCGAACAGCGATGGGCCGAGTATGGCCGGGCAGACGAACCGAAGGAAAAAGCCGGCGCTCACCAAGGTGTCGCACATCTGCTGACGCCGCTGACGCTGCCGAATGTAGGCAAACAGGCGGCGAATATCAGACGGCAGGCGGTCCAACGAGGAGGCCACCCGGGACCAGAACAGCTCGGCGAACAGGCAAAGGGAGCGCTGGTTCGCGGCCAGCTCGGCAGGGCCGGACACCTTCAGCGGGTCAACTTCGCAGCAATCGCCCGACCGTAGCAACATCGACAGCGGCTCCGACAGCACCTGGCGAAGGTAGCGAGAGCCCACCAGGCGCAGATAGTGCTCAACACTCTTAGTTGCTAGGGAGTTGCCGCGGAAATCTATGCCAGCGATTGCACCGGCCGGGCCAGTCGCGGGTTCGAGCTCCTGCAACACCAGATCGGCTACCAGACTGTGCGCTCGGCCGCGCCGGTGCGCCAGCGCCACCAGGCAGCTGGCCAGGTCCTCCTTCACCCGGACGTGCAGGCGGGGCTCCAGGCAGGCGGCCAGAAGGCAGTGGTCGCGCAGCAGGCAGTCGTGCAGGCCGGAGTACCAGGCCAACGGCAGGACGTCAACGCTGAGGTAGCGCGCCTTCACTCGGATGGCCGCCGGCGCCGAGGACGCGGCGCTGCCACTAGACGACACCGAGGATGACGCCGGCGCCAAATCGAACCAGCGCTCCGTGGGGCTGAGAATCTCGTGAGTGGGGATGTTCAACTCGCCAACTAGGCGGTTCTTGCGATGCTGCTGCTGCTGTTGCAGAATCTGCGGCTGCTGCTGGCCACGGTGCTTCTTTTTGCGCTCAGACTGGGTCTTGAAAACGCGCACGGTGAGCAGACTGATGTCTTGTAGGTTGCTGCGGGTGTTGAGAGGAAGGTTGGAGAACCTCTATGGGGAATCCCTGTGGAGAATTTATATGGGGAATCCCTGTGGAGAATCTATATGGGGAATCCTGTGGATAATCTATATGGGAATCCCTGTGGAGTTCCTTTGGAAATCCTTTTTGAGTTTCTTTGGGGAATCCCTGTGGAGTTTATTTGGGGAATTCCTGCGGAGTTTCTTTGGGGAATCCTTGTGGAGTTTATTTACGGAATTCATGCGGAGTTTTTTTGGGAAATCCCTGTGGAGTTTATTTGGGGAATTCCTGCGGAGTTTATTTGGGGAATCCCTGTGGAGTTTGTTTGGGAATCCCTGTGGAGTTTATCTGGGGAATCCCTGCGGAGTTTATTTGGGGAATCCCTGTAGAGTTTTTTGGGGAATCCCTGCGGAGTTTTTTTTGGGAAATCCCTGTGGAGTTTATTTGGGGAATTCCTGCGGAGTTTCTTTGGGGAATCCCTGTGGAGTTTCTTTGTGGGTGGCTTCTAAGCTCAGGGAGAGGTGGGCTAACGCCCCCGACTGCCGGCAATCCCGCGCGGCTGTCCCCTGTCCCTCCTCCGCCCTACGCAGGGCCCTGCTTGGACTCAACCGCAGGGACATCAGGGCGGTTACCATGGCCCTCTCGGGTCATGGCTGCTTTGCCAGACATCGTTACCTCCAGGAGAAAATCCGCAGTGAGGAATGCCCTTTCTGCCTCTCCGGTGTCGAGAATGCGGAGCACTTCATCTGTGAATGCCCCGCCTTTACTCAGGACAGGCTCACCTACCTCGGCCCAAACCCGGACCTCTCCGACGTTTTCAGGCCCGAGAATCTTTGCCAGCTAGTCCGCTACCTAAGGGCTACCGGGCGAGCGACAATCCACCTCCTGGACTCTCCGGAGGGGGACCGCGCTGCGGACGCCGGCGCCACCGGAACTCCCTGCGCGACACCGCAGCACTAACTGCCCGTGGTCGCCAGGGGTTAGCGAAATGGGCGGCAACGCCTCCTCGCTGTTTCCGGACGCACGGAGCCCCCTGCAGCTAAGTCAGTAAGTCAAGTGGAGTTTCTTTGGGGAATCCCTGTGGAGTTTATTTAGGGAATCCCTGCGGAAATCTATATGGGGAATCCCCGCGGAGAATCTATATGGGGAATTCCTGAAGAAAATCACTTGCGGTTAATCGCGTATGGAATCTTCATGGGGAATAAATTTCATTGAGAACTTATTTTGGGAAATTTCAATAAGGAATTTATTTGGAGAATATCGATTGGAAATGCCTCCGTGGATAATCCTATCCATTTTTCTACTGATAAAAAAGGACAAAATCGCTAATCAGGATTTACGCGAAGTGATTACAGCTCAAGCGAGAAACGCACCTGAACTCGAACGCTTCGCCCCAGAACGGATCCGAGTCGCTAGTTTTCTCTTTATTGCTAGTCCGAGCGTACAGCACCTGGTTGAGGCTGATCTCGCAGAAATAGCTGCATGATTGGAGAGGCAGTTGCATTCTAGGAAACATCCTAGACTCGACCGCAAATGTTATTTCGTCCAGATTGACTCACCTTTTCTTCGATTGCAGCCGCTTGGCCTCAAATATCCACAGTTTGAGAGAGTTCTCCCGGTGCCGGGTGTTCTCCAGATCCGGACGAGACACCTTTCGAAGTCTGCGTGTTGCAGGGTTTTGTGTCCATTTCTAAAGTTAAATCACTAAACTTCATATTTAATAGCTACAGAAGTTGCATGGATGCTTTTAGAAGAGGGCCTGGGTATAGAATTCTAGATTTCGTAGTCCATGAATTTAGAACCATCTAGATTTCGTAGTCCATGAATTTAGGACCGTCTCAATTTCGTAGTCAATGAATTTTGGACCATCTAGATTTCGTAGTCCATGAATTTTGGACCGTCTCAATTTCGTAGTCAATGAATTTTGGACCATCTTGATTTCGCAGTCCATGAATTTGGGGCCATCTTGATTTCGTAGTCCATGAAGTTGGGATTTGTATTTCGCAGTCTGCAATACGGGACTTAGATTTCGTAGTCCATGAATCGCGGAGGATCTGCGCCACTCACCCATCCTGCCACCGCCTGGCCTCCTCCTGAGACTGGGCAGCGAAGTACCGGTTGACCCTGTCCGGATTGTTGGAGATGGCAAACGACGCCGAGCCGACTGGAAGGCCGGGCATCAGCGACTGATGCAGGCCGCGCACTTCAGTGCTCGGACCCATTGGCAGCGGCTGCGGCGCCTGTTGTGACTGCGGCGGCTGCTGCTGCTGAGGACCAGCCGGTGACATCAGCAGAGATTCGTGCGACTGTGCCGGCCTCAAGCCGCCGCTGGAATTGGAATGACAAAGAAGATAAAATAGTGAATTATTATTTGGGGAAGGTTTAGTAATGAAACATTAAAAATAGAAACCGTTGAAAATCTGAAATAAAGAGGTGGGTTTCAAAGCCAATAAAAATTCAGATGGGGATAGAGAAGAAGCTGAGACGAAATAGTAAAACAGCGCCTAGCCAAATAGAATCGAGACAAGCGGTAGAGAGGATGTACAGAGACGAAGCAGTAGGTAGAAAAGCGCCTAGCCAATTAGAATCGAGATAAGGGGTAGAGAGGAAGTACAGAGACGAAGCAGTAGGTAGAAAAGCGCCTAGCCAATTAGAATCGAGATAAGGGGTAGAGAGGAAGTACAGAGACGAAGCAGTAGGTAGAAAAGCGCCTAGCCAATTAGAATCGAGATAAGGGGTAGAGAGGAAGTACAAAGACGAAGCAGTAGGTAGAAAAGCGCCTAGCCAATTAGAATCGAGATAAGGGGTAGAGAGGAAGTACAGAGACGAAGCAGTAGGTAGAAAAGCGCCTAGCCAATTAGAATCGAGATAAGGGGTAGAGAGGAAGTACAGAGACGAAGCAGTAGGTAGAAAAGCGCCTAGCCAATTAGAATCGAGATAAGGGGTAGAGAGGAAGTACAGAGACGAAGCAGTAGGTAGAAAAGCGCCTAGCCAATTAGAATCGAGATAAGGGGTAGAGAGGAAGTACAGAGACGAAGCAGTAGGTAGAAAAGCGCCTAGCCAATTAGAATCGAGATAAGGGGTAGAGAGGAAGTACAGAGACGAAGCAGTAGGTAGAAAAGCGCCTAGCCAATTAGAATCGAGATAAGAGGTAGAGAGGAAGTACATAGACGAAGCAGTAAAAAAGCGCCTATCCAACTAGAATAGACATAAGAGGTAGAGAGGAAGTACAGAGACGTAGCAGTAGAAAAACGTCTAGCCAATTAAAATCGAGATAAGGGATAGATAGGAAATACATATACGTAGCAGTAGACGAGCGCCTAGCCAATCAGATTAAAGGGATGAAACAGGCGGCGGGATTCTCCTTAATAATCATTGCCTTAATAATGGCACAGATCTTGTCGACAAATTTAAATACAATATTAAACATTTCCACATTGAAAACCTTTGATACGAACATCATTTTCTTTGCCTTTCAGTCCCTCACTCCGCCCTTAAGCAAGGTGGTTTTCCTGACTCGTTGCCCGTCTCTACTCTGCCGATAGAGGTCAGCGAAGAAGCTGCGGCCGGGTCAATTAATTCAGAAACAGGAGCGCGGATTTCTCGTCTCTTCTCCTACCCATGCAATTTTATTCGTCTTTTACTCTTAATCCGAGCCTGTCCTTAATCCCTGAGGCGAGGAACTAGCTTGCCCCTCCCCCCGGGAGTCTTCACGCAATTATTACCTGAGCTGGCAATATTCGCACGAATCGTCACACTCGTGGGTTCCCAAATACTATCCACCCGTGCTGAAGTGGGGATTAAGCTGAGGGATAAATAATAGATGGATTGAGACAGACAGATCTAATTGGTGAGACAGGTGGACAGACAGACAGACAGACAGACAGACAGACAGACAGGCAGGCAGACAGACAGACAGACAGACAGACAGACAGACACACACACAGACAGACAGACAGACAGACAGACAGACAGACAGACACACAGACAGACAGACAGACAGACAGACAGACAGACAGGCAGGCAGACAGACAGACAGACAGACAGACAGACAGACAGACAGACACACACACAGACAGACAGACAGACAGACAGACAGACAGACAGACAGACAGACAGACAGACAGACAGACAGACAGACAGACAGACAGACAGACAGACAGACAGACAGACAGACAGACAGACAGACAGACAGGCACACACACACACACAGACAGACAGACAGACAGACAGACAGACACACACACAGACAGACAGACAGACAGACAGACACACACACAGACAGACAGACAGACAGACAGACAGACAGACAGACAGACAGACAGACAGACAGACAGACAGACAGACAGACAGACAGACAGACAGACACTAAGACATAGCCTCAGACATCCAGGCATCCCTAGACCAGCCCAGACGGCCGCACTCGGCAGACCCCACCAAGCCAAAAATTAATTTGGCGGCGGGCATGATAGATTGGCACGGCATAATCAGCCCCGCCCGAGACCCGCTCATAAACTTAGCCAGTCTGCCTTCAGTACAGTAAAGTACATCTTCTTCTTGAGCAGAATATGCTAAAGAAAAGAGCATGCGAGTATATCGCAATAAAACACTTTATAATGGACACTGCTGTCGCTGCTAAATTATTTACAGTTGGTTCGAATTGCCAAAAAAATAACGTGGGTAACGAAAGCGGAGATGGCGCTGACCAGCAGATCTACGAGTGCGCAAAATCGTAAGGATACAATGTGGGTCACGCTAAAGTTTAAAACTTTTTAATAAGGTAAATGAGAAGAGAGAAGCGGGGAGACAAAGGGCTAAAATAAAGATGTGGAAGGATCTGAAGAGAAAAGATGCGAGGTTAGTTGGGAACAGATGAAAGAGGAAAGAGGGGAGATCAGGGGGAACAGATGAGAAATGGGAGAAGGGAGATCAGGGGGGACAGATGTGGGGAGAGTAGAGATCAGGGGAAACAGATGAGAGGAGAGAGGGGAGATCAGGGGGGACAGATGTGGGGAGAGTGGAGATCAGGGGAAACAGATGAGAGGAGAGAGGGGAGATCAGGGGGACAGATGAGAGATGGGATAGGGGAGATCAGGGGAACAGATGAGAGGAGAGAGGGGAGATCAGGGGGAACAGATGAGAGGAGAGAGGGGAGATCAGGGGAACAGATGAGAGGAGAGAGGGGAGATCAGGGGAAACAGATGAGAGGAGAGAGTGGAGATCAGGGGAAACAGATGAGAGAAGAGAGGGGAGATCAGGGGGAACAGATGAGAGATGGGATACGGGAGATCAGGGGGAACAGATGAGAGATGGGATAGGGGAGATCAGGGGGAACAGATGAGAGATGGGATAGGGGAGATCAGGGGGGACAGATGAGGAGAGAGTGGAGATCAGGGGGAACAGATGAGAGATGGGATAGGGGAGATCAGGGGGGACAGATGTGGGGAGAGTGGAGATCAGGGGAAACAGATGAGAGGAGAGAGGGGAGATCAGGGGGAACAAATAAGAGATGGGATAGGGGAGATCAGGGGGAACAGATGAGGAGAGAGGGAGATCAGGGGAACGGAGAGAGGGGAATAGGTGAGGCACCAAGGAGAGACACTAAGGAGAGCACTACAGCACTCTGACATAGGCCAAATACTAAGCTTCGTTACTATACCACAGACTATCGCAGACCGGTCACTCACCAGGCAATAAGTCGGCCTATCCAGGTGTGCATAAGCAGCGGTGTTTAACAGGAATAAGCCTGCTGGCACAGCGGGAACAATGCATGCCGGCTTCCCAAGCCCACACAGACAGAGACAGACTGCTGGCACTGGCAGAGAAATACGACTTGCCCCGCCCGAGCCCGGCTGATAAGAAATTCAACTGGAGCAGGGAAAATAAGAGATTTAGAGGGGAAGGGGGTGAGAAGAGAGAAAGCAGCTCTTGCAGTTGCTAACCGGCCCCGGGGCCCTCATTGGTTCCCCATGGGACTGGGAGAGCTAGGGCTGATTCTCTGTGTTTTCTTCAGCCAGAAGAAAGCTTCGAACGTTCGAGAAGCTGGTTTTTCTCTTGCCTTTAGGCAAAATCGCAGAGATTTATAAATCAAAATAAGACAAGCACTGATTGATTGAGCAGCAGGACAGCTCCCACTGGGTGGTGAAGGCGGCCTAAAAGAAGATTTTAATTTGAAGAACCGACAGAAGAAAAAAATTGAAGACAGAAAATGGGCGATCACGGAAGAGATTACGAAGTAGGAAAGGTGGAGACAGATGAAAGGAGGGGACAGAGGAGACAGGGACGGGTCAGGGAGGGTGCAGAGAATGAGAGAGATAAGAGGGAGATAAGGAGAGGGAGAGGGAGATAAGGAGAGGGAGATGTTTGGAAGGAGTTGCACAGTTGGCTTTTGTACGTATGAGGGTAGTGGTGTGATGTAGAGGGAGATAAAGAGAGGGAGAAGGAGATAAAGAGAGGGAGAGGGAGATAAGGAGAAGGAGAGGGGGGAGAGAGAGAGACAAAGGAAGGTGACAGGGAGAAGGGGAAGAGGGGGGGAGAGGAGGCAAGACGCGCTGGTCAGAGCAGGGGATGCAGTGGCAGCTGCAGGTCACGCAACAGTGACACAGGCATGCGGACGGCCCTTGTCAGCGAGAGAAAAAAATAAATTGCAAAAACAAATACAAAGAAGCAAAGAAGTGCTAAAAAACAACAGCTGGGGAAATGAGGGAAGGCAGGGGCAGATGCAACGGAGATGGGCAGAAGCCGGATGGGCGCAAATTGCGATGGCGCGGGCCGATTTTGATGCAAGTGCTGCTTAGGGTGGTGATGCTAAAATTAAAATAGCTGCTAATGGCTACTAGTGAAAAGTAGTAACAATTGAACCTTTTGAAGAAAACGTGTTTTGATGAAGAATGAAATAAGGGAGGCAGACAATAGAGTTTTAGGAGAGAGTAAATTAATTAACTGTTTAGAGAAGGGAGACAAGGGAGAGAAGGGAGAGAATGGAGAGAAGGGAGGAGAGAAGGGAGAGAAGGGAGAGAGAAGGGAGAGAGAAGGGAGAGAGAAGAGAGAGAAGGGAAAGAAGGGAGAGAAGGGAGAGAAGGGAGAGAATGGAGAGAAGGGAGGAGAGAAGGGAGAGAAGGGAGAGAGAAGGGAGAGAGAAGGGAGAGAGAAGAGAGAGAAGGGAAAGAAGGGAGAGAAGGAGAGAAGGGAGAGAATGGAGAGAAGGGAGGAGAGAAGGGAGAGAAGGGAGAGAGAAGGGAGAGAATGGAGAGAGAAGGGAGAGAGAAGGGAGAGAGAAGAGAGAGAATGGAGAGAGAAGGGAGAGAGAAGGGAGAGAAGGGAGAGCAACAGACCAGGGTCCAGTGCAAACCAGTTATCCAGTTAGCGGCAGTGTTAGAAATAAAAAGTGGTCACACAAGCATAGGTTAGAGCAGGCAAGCGAAAGCAGAGCTAAGCAGCGGGCCCAATCATCATCAGCACTCACTCTTGCGCCGCCTGCCCGGCAGCAATTTCCACAAAACAGCGGTTGCCAACCGCCATATGATTAATATTATTATTAATAATAAAATTCTCGGTGTCCTCCCGCTGAGAGTCGGCGTCGTCAGAATCGTCGTTAGCGTTGGCCACGCCAATTGGCATGCAGCTGCTGATGAGGCGGCGTCCAGCTCCAGGCTGAGGGTAGCGCCTGCGATCTTGCTGCTCCTGCTGCTGCTGCTGCTGCTGCAATTGCTGCAGCCTCCGCTGGTGCTCAGCCATCAGGGCCTGGTTGCGACTCAGCCGGCCTGCACTGAGTGAGCGGCGCATCTGCAGCTGGGCTGGCCTGCTGCTGCTGCTGTTGCTGCTGCTGCCACCGCTGAAATTAGCAATTCTGCACTGCTGCACAGGCATCCCAGTCATGCGGTAACTTTTAATGCTAATACTAATCCTCAGATTATAGCATGCCGGGCAGTCGGGGTTATGCAAATATTATTATTAAGCAGCCATAAATAATGATTAGTTATTAATTAGTTTAAATGTATAATCAAACTGAAAATAAATAATTGATCAATCAGGTTTCTAACACGCGCAATTACAAATCAATCTGCTAACACTAAAACGGGACACTCGGCATGCTAAATAAACTCACGACATGTCGACTCCATTGTCCAGATAGAATGCAGCCGCCTGCTGCTGCTGCTGCTGCTGCTGCTGCTGCTGCATGAGCTGGTACTGATGAAGCTGCTGCTGCGAAACTGGATAGCCCTGATAACCATAATAGCCTCCGCTTAGAAAGCTATCAGAAAAATCCTGACGCATGCCGGGAACTATCGCGGGATGTTGCGGTTGCGCCTGCGGCGGCTGCTGCTGCTGCACCGCCATTGGCTGGTTAGCAACCCTGTGACGAGCCTCATTGAGCTTGGTTGCACTCTTTGTTCTCTTCATGCTGATGCCGCGAAACAGGTTCTGAAAAGTGCAAATGCACAGAGCTCTGTTTAGGGCGTTGTTGCTGCTGCGAAATGACTATAGTACAGCAATACCCGATATCGAAGCCCCACTACCCTACTGGCAGTAGACTCTGATGTATTAATGCGTAATGACATAAGATTTTAACCCTGGGTTTTATATAAATTGCATTAAGGCATTAGCCAAACTGACTGAGGCATTAGCCAAACTGACTGAGGCATTAGCCAAACTGACTGAGGCATTAGCCAAACTGACTGAGGCATTAGCCAAACTGACTGAGGCATTAGCCAAACTGACTGAGGCATTAGCCAAACTGACTGAGGCATTAGCCAAACTGACTGAGGCATTAGCCAAACTGACTGAGGCATTAGCCAAACTGACTGAGGCATTAGCCAAACTGACTGAGGCATTAGCCAAACTGACTGAGGCATTAGCCAAACTGACTGAGGCATTAGCCAAACTGACTGAGGCATTAGCAGAACTCACACATATTAGCCAAACTAACAGACACATTAGCCAAACTCACCTTAATCCTACTGCCAGTCTTCTGCTCCTGCGGCCTGTTGAGCTGCACGCTGCTTCTCCTCCAGCTGGCATCGAACTTCGCTCCCGCATCGCTGGTGGACTCGCACGAGGATTCTGCAGATGTTTTTGGTTGGCAACAAATGAAAAACATTAGATCATCGAACAAAAACTCATGAAAACGGAAGTAAAAAGTGAAAGACAGTATCACAGCTCAACAGTTTAAACCAAGGCTAAGCGATGTCAATCACTCTATCAAGTGGAATTCGTTCTGGGAGTAAGCTTCGACCAGCTTGGACCTCCTTTAACTTGGAAGTGGCGCTTTTTCGATAAACAAAATCTGTGAAGAAAAACTACGAGCATATTAGCTTAAC